>JAQGCN010000001.1:0-122928 GCA_034699725.1 Friesea truncata | reverse complement strand
CTAGTTGTTGCTAGTTTTAAATCAGCGATGGCTGTGGTGTTCGCCTGGACTTGATCTTTGACCTCTTGTAGTAATTTGGCGTTATTATCCGTAATGGGTTTAATATCAAGGAAAACCATATTTAAAACAACTCTTTTATTCAAAGATTGTGTTATTTTTCTAAAAACTAAAATGATAAATTGAATATTACTAACTTAATATAAAATGAAGTCATCTCATAAAATCAAATTCAAATTTTTTTTAAATATTTCATAATTTTATATTAAAATATTCACTCTGTGATGCGATTTTTTGCTTTATAAATGTCGTACATGTTACGTTGGTTAAATTTGCGATGCGAAATAACTTTTGCTTCAACAGTGTCCGTACCATCTTTCGCAGTTGTTCTAACGCATCTCCCGACGTATTGTGTAAACAGTCCTGGAACTCCAACATTACGCAATATAACACAACAGCTAATCGGACTGTAGTCATAGCCTTCTAAAAGGCGACCACATACAAACAATATTTTTACTTTGCTATTTGCGCTTTCAAACATCGTTAGATTTCCACTTCCATCTTCAGAAGTATATGTCACTGAAATCCCATCTCTAATGCAGGAGGCACCGTATTTTGCTTCTTGTATGTTTGAAACTAGAATCATAGCTTTATGTTTGACGTTTGGTACTTTTTCATCATCTTCTCTTAAATATTTTAAGATAAGTTCACGAATTTTTTCATATTGTTCTTTAGTTGGTTTCTCTTTATCATCGCTTAGATAATCATCATCCATTTCAATAAATTGAAGTGGACGTAAAATATTTAGTCTAATCAGCGTAGGAATATCAATTTCGTAAGTCACACGCTGACCTTTCCACAGTTCTAATCCTTCTCTTCCACGATACGGAGTAGCAGTTAAAAAGATGATTTGTTTATCTTTAAAATTTTCTACTATGAAATCCCACGTCCGGGCGGGATAATGATGCGCTTCGTCAACGACTAACGTTGAGAAGCTTTGGAAATTTGTCTTATAAGTTTCAATTACTTCCATGACGTCATTGTGAATCTCCTTTGCTTCTTCATCCTCAGAGTTTGTTGTACTTGGCTCCTCCGACTTTCCTCCAGCAGCGTTCGTCCTGAATTTTTGAGCATTAACTATGCATAGATTTGCCCAATCCATGTTTTCTGTTTGGATTGTGTTTCTCATTACCGAACCAACTTCCAAGAACTGTTTGAGCTCTTTATCCAGTTGTAGTATTCCGGCTTTATAGACAAAACTGTCTTTGACAGTATTATTTTTCATTCCGAAATCTTTCTCCAATTGATCGGTAATTTTAATTGATGGAGATAAAATCAATGCTTTCGATGATTTCAACATGTATGGAAGTAGAGTAATAATTCCACTCTTGCCAGCACCAGTGGGTGCTACGATTAATGCTGGGTGCATTGGCTGTTCTGGTCCTTCATAATAGAGTTGAGTTGCCCGAAGAGCCTCAAGTTGATGACGATAAAGTAGAGACCATTTTTCATTTTGAGGATTAAGATCGTTCTGAACTAAGTTTCTTATTCTATCTCCGTGTAACTCGTACTTGGACTGTGTAGGAATACTAGGTTGAGCTGGAATTGGCATTTTCGCCTGGAAACAAAATAAAAAACTGTTCAAAATTGAATTCTGAACAACTTTTACAGGTCATTTTGTGCTTATAAGGGAATCACTTTTCAGCTTCCAAGCAACCCACTTTACAATCCACTCTTTAATGTATAATCTAATTAATATCGAACAGTAACTATTAATAATTATTAGTTGTTACTTACTTTAAGCCTGGTGTGGTGAGTTTAAGTTTTAATTGATTAAAGAATTTAACCAATATGTAAACGTTTATGTTGTAAGTATGGAAGTTAAACACGCTGCAACTTCGACAAAGGTCGCTCGTTTTTAAAATTACGCGGATTTAGTCTATGCTTTAACGAAAACTACTAATAGTTTACCACTTCTCTGTATTAAAATCGTTTTGGGCAAAATATTTTCATTGGCTTTGGTTTGTAGTTTCCGGATAAGAATCTGTCATTGGCTGCTTAGATCAAAATAAAAACATGAAAAAAAATGAATTAGGTGAATATAAAGTTTGTTTTGTATCATTCTTCTATGGTTGATAGTTTATTATTTAATCTTCATAATCTTATCTTTATTTTTTGAAGATGAAAAAGAAGATGTTAAAAAGGAAGTAGTAAGTTAGAGGGGCGGAGGGTTGCGCATCAAAAGAAAAGATTTCTTTCTCCTTCTATGTTTGCCTTAAGGCAAAAGGCTACTCTCTCTCTCACACAAAACAATACAATTAACGAAATTCCCTTCTTTTGGCTATATTCCTTTAAATGACTCAGATAGTCCACATTCCGAGACGAGAGGACACAAAGATTTCTTCTTCATCTCTAAAGTCAAGGACTGCAGGATGATGAACTGAGATCCATCGCTTCATTTGGTACTTCTACGTTCTACAGCTGTGCTGCTGGAGTGCTGGTAACAAACCACTCCTTTCATTATTAATTATTAGTTAAGGTAATTGCTTGTGACGGACTTTTAAATTAAACTAAAGTTTGCCTTTTCTCAGCTGTTTCTTATAAGACAAGCTCTAATAATAGCAACAATACAACAATGTAACAATTACAGTAGTTGCGGTTTTAGTTAAGCATGTTAAGTCTCTGACATTGAATATTGAACAAAAGAAAATTATTAAACAAAAGTTTAAGTTCACTGCTATTGAAGAGATCTGCAAGCGAAGCATCGGTTCAAAAGTGAAGCGGGCTGTGTGTAGGATTTATTAAGAATAATGGGAGCTGAGTTTGATGAAAAATTAATCTAGTTCTGCTTTTTTTTATCCAGGTATGTAATTTGCGATGATGGTGTTTCATTACCAATGATTTTTTAAGTATATCAGCACAAAAGTGGAAGCGGACAATTTGGAAGTTGGTTCAACGATACAGGAGAGGGGTAGTGCCTTACACCAGAATCAGATCTCTAGTGGAGCACCAAATGGCCAATCGTGGATGTGGACACCCTCAAGAAATTCTACGTCAGGGTTATTTGTCTAAAAGGTCCCAAAGTACAAGTCGATTTTCTCCATTGACTTATCAATTCAGATGGTTCTGCCTAACAAAAACGACACTCACGTATTTCAACTCTGACGGAGAGGTAATAAACTTAATACTTAATTAGCATTTAGCAGTTATAAATGTTGCAATTGTTACAGAATTTTCTTCTAAAACCTCTAACTCTGCTAAAATACTTTTTTATTTCCTCTCTTTATGTCTTGCACAACATTAATTTTCCAATGATTTCAAAATACTTGCAACCTCTATCGATTGTGATAACTTGCAAACTTTAATCGCTTTACTAACTATATTTTATTTCTTTTATGCTCCAGTTGGTTGGTTAGATATGGATTAAAAATCGGGTAAGAGACTATTAATGCCGATAACATTCATTGATGGATTTTGTATCAGTAGGATCATTGTTGACTAATATTTTTAATTACTTGCAGAAACAACGTGAAAAAGGAAGAATTCTTGTTTCATCTTTAAAGTGGATTGAAAGAGCGGATTTAGGCGGAGAACTTTCTACAAACGACCTACGACAAACACCACTGAGCTGCCTTGGCTTCAAATCCAATCAAACTCAAGCACCCCACAACGCTGGATTTCAGGTACTAAAACTAATTGCAAAACTTCGTAAAATCCATGCATAATATAAACTTATCAATCTTAAATATTTATTAGATAGCCTACTACATTGAACCTAGAAAAACTCGAGTATTATATCTGAAAGCCATTGATCCCACTGACAGAGACCTCTGGATTGAATCTCTACGAAGTTGTAAGTAATGCTTCCCGTAACTAATTTTTCGCCGAAAATCGGTTTTGTTCAAAAAATTCTTGGGCTTCTATTTTTTATTAGCAGTTTATCTTTTTAATAAATACGATAAGAGATATGAAATTAATCATTATCCATCCCTTTCCGCTTTCCTTCCAAATGAATATTCTAATCAGTCAAGTTATTTTGTTTCTATACCTCACAGTTTTTTGTTTCTAATTCAAGGTTTAAGTAGTAAATCAATAGAAGAAACCAAGTATCACCGTGGTCTTTGGTCAATTTCATCCCAAAAGTGGAATTGTTGCTCGGGTACACCTCGAGAAGCTCCCGGTTGTCAACCAATCTCAAATCCTAATAATAGTTGTAGTCCGCGAAACGTCCCGGTTCTCCAAACTCGACAAGGAAGTCCTGGAATTCTTAATATTAACACCGTTCAAACATTTCTAAATTCTTCAGAATCTGATTTTGGATTCGCAAGGCTTCTTTCTAATCAGCAAGTTCATTCTCGTGAAAATAGTATACATTCCGAGAAAAACTACCCACAATCACAGGAACTTAACTCATTTTCGTGTAAGTTAAGTTTTTTAAAATTTTCTTAGAAGTAAATATTTTATTGTCCAGAAATAAGTTTAGAGGTGTATGAATGATTTTTAGATGACGCACTTTTTAAATATAAAATGCTTGAGATATCTATCCCATCAGTATGAGATCTTTTGATAAGAATAATGGGATCTCCAGCATGACGTAATTCGTTTTGTTATTTTGCCATCACGTTTTGTTTCTTTTATAATTTTAGTTTGAGGTTTTCTTTATTTTTCTTTACAAGTTTTTTTTTGCTGGTTATCTAGAATTTCCAGTTTACCAAAAGGAGTTATACACAATTCTATAAACGGGCATTATTCCCCTTCTATTTCTAAGAAAAAATAACAATGGTTCTTCTTTCGTGTGAAGTATGAATGTTATTATCGGAAAGATGAGTGTGATAAGTTAATAATTAGGAGCGATTGTGTGCAAAGATCATAGATGATACTCTCAATCAGTTGTAGTTTGTATCTCTATAAAAGAGGAAGCTGCAGGTTATGCTTATAAAAAACAGAAGCCAAATAAACTCATCATTAGATAATTAATTAATAATGTTTTTTAAATTATTAAAGAGTGTTTATGAATCTCGACGTGGTAATAGTAGGAAATCTAATAATTCTTCAGAATGGGAACTTTATGGATATGGTATTTAGGATAAGTTTTTTAAAAAAGAAAGTCTTTAATTCATAATTTTGTTTTTACAGGTGAAATGGGAGGAGGTACTCCTGGAACTCCGCTCAAAACTGCTGCTTCTCGTGTAAGTTCTTAAATTGATTTTTTTTTAATTTCATTTAAATAATTTGTTTGTTTTTTGTATTTGTAGGAAAATAGTTCGCGAAGAATTGTTGTAGCTCTTTATCCATTTAAAGCTATAGAACCTGGTGATCTGTCTCTTGATAAGGTATGTCGATACCTTAATAAACATAATTTAAAGTATTACAATTTATGTATTTAAAATATTTAAAGCTCCTGTCCCTAAACAAAATTCTTTATAATATCTTATGTGTTTAAGTTTTATTTTTAAAATGAAAGGATTTTAATTTTTTTTTTTTAAAATCATCCTTTGTGCAATTTACTTAAAAAGTTTCTTGTGTAATATATTGTAAATATTTTAATGCTGTTGCTGTTATTCAGGTTTATAAGACTTTTTTTTAATTGTTTTAGGGAGAGGAGTACGAAATTCTTGATGACACCCAGGAACATTGGTGGCAAGTTAGAGACAAAAACGGGTAAATTTGATTTCCATACCCATCCTTAACAAATTTAATTTTCACGTAGGGCAGGTACAAAATTTCATTTCCGGTTCTTTTCTCATCCCAAGGTTAATTGGATGCTTCTTTTCAATTTGTTTTTTTAATAAATTTTTAATTCAACATGAGAGCATCCTGTACGTCCGTCTGTTAGTATTGTAATTTTGAAATGTCTTCCACTAAATTATCTCAAGGTTTCTCGGACAACCAATGAATCAATTTCCTCATAAGAAAATTGATTCATTTAATCGTCCGAGAAACCTTGAAATTATCTTAACGTTAAAAGTCAATGTAACACTTGGCTATCTATACCCGCTTCCCAAGGGTTTTTTGAAGATTAAAAACCTCCCTCCTATTTTTAACGCGTATTGCAATTGTAATGATCCGTGTTTTGACAATTAAATTGAAATTTTTCCCTTTATATTACCAAATGCATGCTATACACGAAAATGTTTTTAATTCCACACATGGTTATAATAAGTTATCTAATGATACAACTTGATGCATTGCTACTTGAAATACGCTTAACAAATTTAGCACATTTACATTTATAAACTTTTATGTTATATTAGGTCATTAGGCTACATCCCTAGCAATTATGTAAAGGAAAAGGAACTCTTAGGACTTCAAAAATACGAGTAAGGTTTAAGGAAATTTATTAACATTTTTGTTTTATTTTTAGTAAATTATTTTTAATTAAATTTTTGCTATAGTTGGTATGTTGGTGACATGTCTCGTCAGAGAGCAGAAACACTTCTAAGGTATGATGATAAAGAAGGATGTTTCGTTGTACGAAATTCTTCTACAAAAGGATTGTACACATTGAGTCTCTACACAAAAGTGTAAGGATTTAATTAAAATTCTTGTAAAAGAAATTATAGTTTTAATTTAATTTATGATTAATTAATATTTACAGACCTCACCCTCAGGTGAAGCACTATCATATTAAGCAAAATAGCCGTGGAGAATTTTTTCTTTCGGAAAAGCACTGTTGTCCATCTATCCCTGACCTTGTTACGTATCATCGTCACAACAGTGGAGGACTTGCTTCTCGGCTCAAACATCCACCAACTGCAGAAAGATCTGCACCACCCACTGCGGGACTTAGCCACGGTATAAAATATAAACTTAACACTAATTTTTATTAGTATACACATAGCTAAACAAAAGATTCATAAACTGAAACTCAATGAAACCTTATTGAAAAAACCAATCGACTTTGGGTTTGGGTTTTGAATTTATTGTGTATTTAAAAAAATATTTTTTTGAAAATGAACAAAAATAATTGTTCATTCACAAATTTTTTGGATTTTTCTACAAAACCCATGCCTTTTTATGTAATATTTTTTTTTGGCAATGAACAAAAATTATTGTTTAAATTTTTTTGATGTTTGTACAAAACCCATGCCTTATTCTTATGTAATTTTTTTGGAAATTAACAAAAATAATTGTTCATTCCCAAAATTTTTAGATTTTTCTACAGAACCTTTTTTACGTAATTTTTTTGGAAATGGACAAAAATCATTGTTTACTTACAATTTTTTTTTGGATTTATTTAAAAAATCCATGTCTTACGAACGGACATCATAATTCCATAAGCCCAAAGTCGAGCTAATAACGAACAAAGAACTGAACCAACTATACCAGCATCACCTTAGCTTTAAGTTTCTTAGGTTTTTTTATTTGATGTTTAAATTACTTATTTTCAACTACAGATAAGTGGGAGATTGATCCAAGTGAGTTGATGCTCCATGAAGAATTGGGTTCTGGACAATTCGGTGTTGTACGAAGAGGAAAGTGGCGTGGCTCAATCGATGTTGCTGTTAAAATGATGAAGGAGGGAACAATGTCAGAAGATGACTTTATTGAAGAAGCAAAAGTCATGACGTAATATTTCCACCAATTCAGTCTGAATTATTTTCTTAAATATTTCTATTCACTTGCAGGAAACTCCAACACCAGAATCTCGTTCAGTTGTATGGGGTTTGTAGCAAACATCGACCAATTTATATAGTGACGGAATATATGAAGCACGGCGCTTTGCTCAATTATTTGCGCCGGCATGAGAGTACATTACAAGGAAACTTAGGAATGCTACTAGATATTTCAATTCAGGTAATTGAAAAATGATATATTTATGTCATTTAACCTTTTTCGTTTCTTGATTGATTGTTGAACTTTAATAATAACAGGTATGCAAAGGGATGGCATATTTAGAAAGGCATAACTACATTCACCGAGATCTCGCTGCTAGAAATTGTTTAGTCGGAGCTGAAAATATAGTAAAAGTTGCCGATTTTGGTCTTGCGAGGTAATATTTCTTGTATAATTTTTGAATATGATTGGTTACTAATTTTCAGAATTTATATTAATAGATATGTCCTAGATGACCAATATACAAGTTCCGGTGGTACAAAGTTCCCGATCAAGTGGGCACCCCCAGAGGTTCTCAATTATACAAGATTTTCTAGCAAATCCGATATTTGGGCATATGGTAAGTCAGTAAAGTTTTTTGAATGAATTTCTTCTAATTTTGATTCAAATGTTTTTAACAGGTGTATTGATGTGGGAAGTATTTACTTGTGGAAAGATGCCGTATGGACGTCTGAAGAATACTGAAGTTGTTGATCGTGTACAACGAGGTTTGGTTCTGGAGAAACCAAAAGCTTGTCCAAAAGAATCTTATGACATAATGAAAAAATGTTGGGCCCTACATCCTGATGAACGGCCTTCGTTTCGTGTTCTCAAAGAACAGCTACTTGAAGTAGCTCAGATCCTAGTAGTTGACTAATATTATGAAAATCTACGTATCATTGTTCTCCATACGCATTCCTCTTGTAGTATCCTTCCTACGGAAGAGATTTTTTGTATTATCCTCCTCAGGTTTTGTTGATAATTTAAGCAGTTGTTTTTAGAGTTTGTATAGAAGATAAGAATTTCATGGTTTATACACATTAGAGGAGGAGCACTTTCTTAAAGCTCAAAGTAATGAAGACAATCAGCATCTTTTGTATCTTTTCTTTTAAGAATTTTTATATATGTCTAATCGCAAGTTTTACGAAAAAAATCAAGAGATTAAATCCTGTTAAAATTGTTTTTATAAAAATGAATTTTCAATAAGCATAAGCAAAGAGGATGAGGGAATACTACTAAAGGTTTGAATCCAGTTCTTTTCAGATCCAGTTCAAGATTTGAAGTGGTCCTTTGTTTTTTTTTAAAGTTTGACTTTTGTGTTTTATGCTTGGATATGTTTTTTTTTGTTCTGATTTTTGACCATTATGAAGTTAAAGAATGGGAGGGTTAAGGAAAGTGCAAACAAAGGGCACTTGGTCCCGTTTCTGTATTGACTTACCAAAGGCCTCTCCTCTCTTAATGGAGAACAAACATAATGAAACGTCCGAGATAAATCAAGGACTCGTTTCTTGTTCCTGCCTAACAATTCATCCATCAATCCAGGAGTCTCCTCACCTTTTGGATCTATTTATTTACTCCAGATAACAAAAAAATAGAGCCTTGATCTTACGTTACGTAGGAGCTATTGAAATATTTTTAAAAGGGAAAACGGGTCTTCATGGATTCTGTTAATTCATTCGTAAACAATGGATGAAAATGAAAGATAATGGAAACATGGGTCGTTTTAGTTTTAAACTCATCTTGAAAGTAATAGACCGATTTCCTATCCATATAGTCAACCAATTCCAATGCTTTAAACTCAAAAAATTTCAATTTTCCATGTAAATTAAAGTCAAATTGATTCGGTTGGAAGTTTTTAAAAATATATTTCTAGAATTTTCAGTAAGTAATTTAGTATACGGTTGGCTTTTTTTAAATTATAATTATAATTATATTAAAATTATAATTATTTTCAAGCGATGATGATGAAGTAATAAACGAATTGGAATTTAAAAGTGTTAGAAATAAAGTAACAAATTCTGACATTACTTTAGAGCTAAACGTTTAAAAAAGGGAAAATGGAATGTTTTTTTTTAAATTGTTATTTTTGATCTTTCTTTGTGGTCCGACTGAATATGAAGGGATAGTCCCAATAATCCCAAACTGAGTATAGAAGGGCTGAAAAAAGATTTCGATTTCTATCTTACTTCCTATTAATTACCCGAGAAGGCTCCTGGAATGGAAAAAGTGCAACATAGAAACCACGCGCCTAGGAAAGGGCCATGAGATTAGATATTTTTGGGGCCCTTGAGCCTGCTTCCTTTTTTTCTTAGATACATTTTTCTTGAATCACCGGTCTTCCTGATTAGAATCAAACTCATTTTCCTTCAATTTTAAAACTAGAGCTAACCCCATTTGCTTTGTCTTCTTAGAATCTCCTACCGTTTTTCAACTTACGTTAAAGATAGAATCAAAATATATTCCAACTACTAATATATATTGGTCAACTTAAAATTGAATCTTATCAGTTTACATCTCTCGTTCGAATAAGACAAACGACCACGGGGCATAATATACAATTCTTAAGAAGAGTCTTTTCGAATAAAATATATTAATCTAATCATAACTTTACATTTTCTTAATATTCCAGGACGCTTGTTATAAAATTAAGAAGAAAGTGAAATTACAGGATGCTATTTTTTTGAAAAATGGGAATCTCTGTATTTGTTCCGGTGAACCGTTGTCCGTTGATCTAATTCAGATTCCTAGGATCTATTGTAATGATTGTATTTTTGTGATTTGAGTGTAATCTGGATGTCAACGTCTACCCCTCTTTGTCCGGATGATTTATTCAGAATCCCAAATCAAGGAGATTTATTTCATTCGCTTGCTCCAAGAAATTCTCTTTCATTTTTCTCACCATCATCCAATTCCAAAACGAGATCCAGGTTTCGTTCAAGTCAGTGAAAGAATAGGCCCCTTCTTTCCTTTTCCTTAAGAATTTTTTACTTTCCCTTTCATGTATACCAGTTAGAATCAATTCCCCCCTTTTCCTCGCACTACCAAACAATTAAAGAATCATCTTATCCCTTCTTTTTAAATCTTCAAAAAGAGCTCATGATCCAGTTTCATCTCTTATTTGAAAAAATATATACTAAAGGGTAAAAGAAGAAGGGTCTCTTCTTAAGTTTCCCTTTTAAAAATCATGAAACTAAGAATAGGATTTAATTAAGAATAAAAAGAGTCAAAGAAGGGAGGCCTTAGGACTTTCAGGGGTTTCTCACACATATATTTCACAGTTAAATCTCTTAAAATTATAATTTCCTTAGGAGAAATATTTGCTTTCCTTGTATCTAATTAGTAATTAATGTACATACAGCGTCTACTCCAGTTTAACATAAATCAAGGTGATTTTACTAATTAACCTCAGCAAATTCGTAAAGGACGCTTGGCCTCTGCTAATAGATGCAAATAGACCCTTTCCTTCCTCCTCCTTCCAGTTAGTAGGAAATAAGTAGAGCATTCTAAGAATGGTCATATTAAGAAACTTTATACTTTATTCTTTGGTGTTAGAATGAATTCATTTTTAAAGTTTCATTTTCCAAAATCTTCCTTTGAAAATTTTATGAATGAGCCCGTTTCTATTTCTTTTCTTCCTTATCCAAAAATAGGGCCTACACATTTCCCACCCTCTATTGTTGTTCTGAAAATTCCTAATTGTTGTCCATTGATGAGGTAGCATTAGTAAGAGGTCCCACACACGGACAAACAGGAGACAATAGAAACGAAAAGAAAGTATTTGACCTTCCCCATACTCAAGATTCTCAGACAAGGTAAGAAATTAGCTTCACAACAATCGACGTGACTGTGAGAAGTTGAAGAAGTTCCCTTGTCAATTGACAGGACACATGAAACGAAGAGGGGGGGGCGAGGAATGATCTTGATGAACATATTTCAGGGATGTAAGACACGAAGAGATCTCTGGAATAATTCAGTATTCATGAGAGGTAATATTGACAGAACGACAGTCAATGACAAGAAAGATTTGATCTCATTTTCTGATTACGAATGGAACTCATTAATTCAGGGAGGAAAGGATCCAATGCAATGCCCTTGTATTTTAAGAATAGTTATGGGTCCAACTGTAAAATTTAAAACTGGGGAAGTTTTTTTAAATAAAAATCATGTATGAATGAAATTAAGATGTTGGTTTGAATGAGGAATTTTTGGCGTGAGACGTTTCTAATTTCTATTGTATCGTATTTCTAGTGAATGGAGTGTTTTCCTCTGATTTGTAGGAGGATTCGTATATTATATTCTGATTGAGTAGAAGGGTTAAGAAAAAGAGGGCCCTTGGTTTTCTTCTTACCTTTCTTGATCGGAGATAAACATGTTTGTACCTTGTTTATAGGTAGGGCTACTACTTCTCAATATTCAGCTGCCCTTTACTTCATCACGGCCAAGGGTCAAGGTCATGGTTCTTAATCAAATTCAACATCCCTCAACATATTCCTTACAACATTTCTCAATGTATGAGAAATTCAAATCCAACACCATTTTAAACGGTTTGATTACGCTGAAAGGGTTTCCGATCATCAAATCTAACCACGAGCAGTGATATTGACTCAAATGCTGAGAAGAACGCCATGCGTGTGCTTAAAGGTCTTGATTTCCTTCCGCTGCTGGTATTGAAGTGAAGGGGTAGGTGGCTTGGGCCGGGTTGAAGGCTATGGGAAAAAACGAACCGGTTATTCATGTCTCTTATAATCTGACTCATGCAATTCCAATTCGACGGAAGGAGAACAAAAGGACCATTTCCTCTGTTTCTATCTCGTCCCAAAATAATTCTTAATAATTAAATGTACAAAAAGACCAAAAAAAAGGATTGAAGTTTCCAAAAATCAGATTAAGTTCACGTGGGGATTTGACCTGTATGATTATGAATGACGAGTGTTATTGATTGAATACTTTTAGTTGTTTATCAGTTACTTTTGGAGTGGATTTTTAACATTTTAGCCTCACTGCTCCTAAATACATAAGATAAAATAAAATTGGCAACGATATAAAAAATAACAAAAGAAAAAATCGGATTCATAGATTCCATTACAGTATTGAAGCAATCTTTGACTCTTATTACAAGAAAGCTAAGGATTAATGTTTCATAGCTGAATAAAAGCCCATGATTTTTGATTTCGCAATTAATATTTCGCGATATGGATGGAAGGATGAAGGAACGGGAATAAATAGATCCAAGAGTAACGATGGGGGGGCCTTAAGTTTGAGAGAGATTTTCTTTTGAAGGGATTCCTTCCTAGGTTAGTTCCTTTTGAAAGTGAGTGTGTGTAAGGGAGAGTCCTTTTTTTTTGAGGGTTCTGGATTTGGTTTGTTGAGTCGGGGCTTCTGTGTCTTGGGTTCTGGTTAGGGGATCCCTTGGAAGACTTTTATGGCGGAGGGCCACGCGTCTTCCTCGAAGAGAGTCGCGTGGAAGAGGCTCCTGGGCATCGGATCGGGATTAGAAAAGGGAAAAGAAAGAAGCTCTGTTCAATTGTAGAAGGAACCACCTGGACTCAGTAGCCAACAAACCGTCCAACCAATCGCACGCACAGGAAATATTTCTCCAAATCACAATACCAAGTTTCCAATATAACTAACGAATCCATCCAATAATCTTAGTACCAACTTATTAAAAATTTATCAAGTATTCATGAAGTTTTTAGTTGAAATTCCCAATAAGTTCTAATTTGGAATTTTAATAATATTTGTGAATTATCGTTTTATAAAAGTTTAACTGTGATCCACAAAAGTGTTGAAATTATGGCTGCTCTCTTAAAACCCACCCCCTCATCACCCCAAACCTTAAATATATCTTCCCACCATGTTCAGTTCCATCACTCTTCACCGTCTTCTCTAATTGGTTCTCCTGGAACCAATCATAATTCAACTCCAAACAACCATCAGATTACACCATCCGGAAGCCAACTCCAAATAAAAAAAGAATCAGGGGCATTATCCCCAGTCTCAGGATCGGAAAATGATGGACCCCCTTCAATTCATCAAGATATTTTCTCTGCTAAATGTAAAAGAAAAATCAATTTTTCACATTTTGGATTGCCACCTCGGAACCACCAACCAGCAACGGTGGCACGGAGAAATGCCAGAGAAAGGAACAGAGTCAAACAGGTATGTTTCCTATAGAAACTTATTCTAAACTTATGGTTGTATTTTGAGTACTTAAACTGAAAATCCAAGTTACATAAAATGTAAGGGAAAAATGAAGGAGCTAAGAAACCCCTGGGGAAACTCCGGATCTCCGCTCCGATGATCGGAGTATCCTCCACTAGAAACCAGCTGGGCCTAATTAACCCAAGAAAACAACCAAACCACCGACCATACGAACTTCCAAAACACACGTAACCCCTCCCCAACCCCCTCTTTCACCTTCATTTACAAAAAATACAATCTTACGATTATCAAAATAATATAAAGCATTCATTACAGTTTAATTTCATTGTTGTCGAGAACTGACAATTTTTTTTGTTATAATGTTGCGTTTTGGGTTAATTAATCGGAAAAATGCTGAAAATAGCATAAGTTCATCTTTCAAAAAAATAGTTTTAAAGATAACAATATTTTAACTAAGATTGAAGAAGCTTCTACTATCTAATTTTTTCAACAAAAATCCGTCAGTTAACTGAAAAGTGTGGACCCCTTAGTTTAAAAAAGTCTCAAACTGATTGGTTATGCAGAAGATCTTCTGATTGTATTTTAGAGATAAGAGAGATAGAGAAAATGAAGGGCAGATGTGATTCTATTTAAAAAAGAGATTCTCCCTTCCTTCCTAATCCTAATCTTGCTGGATTTTTTATATTCCAGGTGAACAATGGTTTTGCAGCTCTCAAACAGCATATCCCAGTAGGTCATAGGGCAAAGAAAATGTCTAAAGTTGAAACACTTCGTTGTGCTGTGGATTATATAAGAAATCTCCAGGGTATGTTGGATCCACGAATGAGTGGAAGTGGAACCAGTGGCCGAGAAGATTCTGAAGATAGCCACTACAATAGAAATCATCCACTCTCTGATTTTGATTCTGGGTCATATGCTGGACAAAGTGAGCAAATGTCACCATCTTCATCCTCAGATCCTTCATCCCCCTCATTTGCACCTGAGACATCCTACTTACATTCTTCCACCAATCAGCATCCATCAACTAGTCTCTACGACTATGAAAACTACGATCCAGTAAGCCCGGATGACGAAGAACTTCTCGATGCTATATCAATTTGGCAACAAACGTAAAAAAGGTATGCTAATTAAAATTTAAAAACAGATCACAGCGTCAGTATCTACTATTATTATTACACGCCTTGAATTCTCTATCCAACCCATCATTTATCGAATTTAGTGTAGAATTTTGTATCCCTTTTTATAAAAAATGCAAGTACATTGTCCTAAGCCTCTATCTTTAAAATACTGCCTTTGGTCCTCTTCCTTCGTGATTATAAATGAGCTGATTTAAGTCTTTTCTTTTATTAGAAACCTTCCCCAACGTGACATAACGTATCCTACTATCGGTAATTCCAATTCTAAAGAGGAATAAAGAGAGTGACGTAAGGGGAAAAGGTAAACAAAGGGAACCCTAGGTATAAAGAAGTTTAAGTAAAGAAAAGAGGTCGGGGACCCTTCTTCTCCCTTAAAGTCCCCATACCCCTCTTAAAGGGGAATAATGTTAGGATCTTCTAGAAAAAAAAGTTGAGGGGGGAGCGTTAGAGTGATATGGAAAATTGAGGAAAGTCCTTTGTCCTTCCGAAGGCCCTTCGACTACAAAAGGGCTCCCTTCTCACTTTTTATTCCAAAAGGGATCCATTGAATTAACGGGAGAATTCTAAGTTTCTGTCTTCGAGAATTTGAAGAACGACCCTTAGGACGGAATCTTACAAAGAAAAAAAACTCACCCTCTTCTTCTCTGTTTTCTATTCCAGATCCAGGGTTGATTTACCTTAAGTCCGCTGGAGAAGTCTCAATGCTACCACTACTACTGCTGATGATATGATACTTCCATCAAGTTGAAGCTGTTGCCCTTATTCATCTTAAGTCTCAAAACAATCTAAACTCAATTTTATTATTTTTACAACTTAAAACTGAGATTGCAAATTCCATACTGGATCTCACTCTCCTGTCCAAATTCCCGGAAATCTCTTCAATCATACAACCGGAAGTAAAATGTTACCTCAGTGTCTTACAAAAAGTGATTTCCAATCCTAAACTACTACTGCCTTGTTGTTTTGCACTGTGATTATTAAACTATTGTAATTAGAATAGGGATTTGGAAAGAAACTCAAGATTAAGATTCAAGTGCCTTGCATTTTTACCCTATTCGCCATGTACAGTCCAACGCCCATATTAATTATTCATACATAAATTAGTATTGTTAAATATTTTCTTCTTTATTACCGTAAATTCGCGAATACAAGAATTTTAGTTTCAATCTATATTACACTTTTATGTATACGTCTCACATTTCGTCCTATCGTTATAAAGAAAATCAAAAGACGGATAATCTTGTAGTCTGGAATTTAGGGTATATTTTGGTTAAGATTCCTTAGGACTCTTTTAAGTTCACTCTAGTCAAGGGCTTATTAAGTTTTAAGGTTTATTTATAAGTATCCAATTTTTTATCCCATTTAAATTATAATTAATATCCTCCATCCAATCATAGACTTTTATTATTGAGACGTAAAATCCTGATAATCAGAAAAAAGATGACTCTCTATTAATTTTATTGTATGTATTAAGTGTATTAAGTTAAAATTTAAAGATGGAGATGTACCATACCATGTATCATATAGCCAAAACTACTCATTCAGACTCTAATAATAAAAACCAACAATTATCAACCCTTTCTTATTTCTTTTATTTTCTATTCTTGGCACGTGTATTATTTGTCGGTGGAAGGATCTGGGCTTTTTGGTTATGTATAATGGGGGGTCATGGAGGTCACTTGGACTGGATTGATGCGGGTTGACGTCTTGTAAGTGGTAAGTGGGAGCTCAATTACATATACCACCCACTGTTACGACTGACACTCAGAACCACCACAAAAACAATCATATTTCTTCCTAAGAAAATTTACAAAGATGAATCCCTTCTTCACCGAATCCTTTTCTTCTTTCCCCAATTTTCCAGTTGAATGAATTACGGATGATATCCAGTCCTTTACAATTACTCCCTGACATTTATTCCGTATGAAGTGAGTCAACTAGAAAAGGGTTTGCGAGAAACTTACTCAACTGAATATACATCACGCTTTAGTTTTTTCAACCCTTTACTTTTAATATCTTTTTACATGAATTACCTAAAAAAAAGTAACAGGGTTCATATTTTTATTTCAAAGATGCATGGTAAGCTTCAAATTATTTCCAGTTCAAACCTCAGTAGTCCTCAAAAAATTTAAGCAGTTATAGGTCGTCAATACAATCGAAAATAAGAAAGGAAATAATGGAAATATTACCATCTTCATCAAATTTGAATAAATGTCTGTAATTATTACTTTAGAACCTAAAATTTAATTAACGCAACGTGTGGGCGATGTCACATATTGACGGAAGCTGTAAAATTCTTTGCTTTTACGTGACGGAATCACGAAAAAGCTTACCTGAAATTAAACAAGTTAGAGGTGAAGTTTGTTATTTTTGTGACCATGACTAACATGACAGCATTTGATCGATACGTCCATACCTGCCTAAAAACGATAATCTATATGTATTAAAATGTGACTCTGATCATTGTTGTCAAATTCATAGAAGAAAAGAATGACCTTGACTACCTGCATTAAATGCCGGACAAGCACGGACAACAAGAGGAAGGAAGGAGGGATGCAGAGTCAATCAATCAATTTTTACACTGGACAATTCTTTCTTAGAAACATTTTCTTAGAAAAAAACAGTGAATGAAAATTCAGTTCGTTTTTAAAAGAATACAATTTATGAACCTTAAGGCCTCCACCTCCAGTCCATTAAATTCTCATTGAGAAAAAAAAAGAAGGGACTTTGGCAAAAAAAGTACCCCCTTTTAATCTCTTTCCTAAAGTCACCCTCTAGGAAAGCAAAGGAAGCTCCTATTCACATTTCTTAAGACCGAAAATCAAGCAATGGGGTACATAAAGAAATGGTAAATCCTGGATCCATCGTTTTAAGTTTTTGTGATTGATTTTCCATTTCTCGTTTGTTTTGTTAGAGTAGTGTGGTTAATTGGCTAAAGGAAAAGGTGAAGAAGATATGGTTCATAAATCAACACACGGTACTGGACCCCCTCCTGGTTTATGTTCATCCATAAACCAACATGAAGACCCATACTACCACCACCACCCAGACACAAACACACCAAGAGGTCAAACGGGTCAAAACCTGACATTCAATTTTCCATGTCCCTTAACACGTTAGAGGAACCTCATTTAATAAAAAGAATCAATCTTATCAACCTTATGTTTCCACGACTTGGAATATTCGGAAGGAAAGTGAACCTATTAAAATTAAGCTTTGAGCTCAACTTTAGATGATGAAGTCCAAGTTAATGATTCCAATTTTGGCTGTTGTAGTAGTAAAAAATAGAAATTGTAATAAAACACTTCTGGGGATTTGATGTTAAAATTACAAATCAAGATAAGATGTACCTAACATTGACCTTTACCAAGGTCAGAATGCATTATATTACACTACTTGAAATGAGTGTTGTTAATTAAGGAGAGGTTGTTATTGTCTGTGTAGAGACCGGAAATGGACTCATCGTTTTCCCACGGCAGGAATTTCCTAGAATTTCTTCATCTGACTCACACCTTTAGAGATGAATTTAGAGATTTTGATTATGATTAGATGATGTGTGGATACTGGCCTCATCTCTGTCCAGATGGCCCACGTCCACAAGGGAAGTATACCCGATTTGTGGTTTATTCTTGTCTCGTGTCTCTAGACAAAGCCTCCCATTAGCATCTCCTATCCCTTCAACAACAAAAACTAAACCACAATCCATGTACCGAAAAGAGAACCCAAAGATTCGTATTTCTGCTCCATTAACCACTCCAAGGACATTTTTGACCACCTTTCTCTCCTGTCTCGTGTCAAACGGAGGAGGAGCAGTTTTCAGCCCTTTCACACCCTTAGGAAAACAAATCAATTATGGAAATACCAATAATTATTCCATGATACTTCAAGAGAAAAATACTTTTATTTTAAAGTCTTTGTTTGATTGGTATATGATTGTAAGTTGGTAGGCATGCTGGTCCAAAAATATATTCGGTGAATATTGACAGAAATATCAATGCACTAAAACCAGCAGAAGCCGCGATGTAGCAGTAAAGTATGACAGCATGTAGAGTTACTTTCTAAAATCCATAATTTAATATATTTCAATAAAAATCATATTTTGCTAATTTAGATTTTGTACCTGAGTATGTATAATTTCAGAGTAATACACTTTGTTTGGATATTCCTTCCATGATCTTTCATAATTAAAACCAAATCTTTTATCCATTTTGATAGAATAATGTACCATAAGAACATGGAAAGCGATTTGGACAACCACAAAAGGGTAAATAAAATGATAAATTTCACAAGGCATTGCATTATATGTAAAATATGGTGCAACGATTATAGTTATATCTGTAATCGTAAAAGAATTAGATTTAATCAATACTGAATTTTATAAAACTATTCTTTCTTACATCCAACGAGTGCAACCAAAAAATGGAGAGTAGAATGTAGTAATTGGATTCTCTTGTAAGTTCTTTCATTAATGAATCTTAAGCGAAAAGCTCCAAGACCAAATTCAATTCCAAAAATACCCATTGTTATAAATCCCATTATAGAATGAACGATAACTGGATAGTAGCCAGAAAATTCATAGTTTCGTTTAGCTGCTACCGAAAGGTAACCAGCCAAGACCATAAGGATGGTCGCACATGAGACACATTTATGGACGATGAGCCAGAATGGACCTAAATTGTATACTTCAAAACTCCAAACGCCCTTCAAGTATCTTGCAATAAATGAATTGATGGGAATCATAATTACCCAAACACTAATCATATATGCTGCGTGGAATCTAAAGGACAAAATGATTCATAAATTGATTTGAATTAAATAATTTCTAATTACTTCTCCTGATAGTAAGTAGGCAACCCTGCCTGAAATTTGAAAATAAAATTCGTATACACAATAGCTTTTACGTTAAAAAGTCTTACAGTTATAATACACTGGTTTGTATACGACCAACGGTTGTTGACATGCCCCGAAATGTAATTATAGCTGTGATATTGGAGTTTTTCTAAAGTTTGATAAAATTCTTACGAAATTAGACATTTAACTGTGTTTAATTATGAACACTAACCCTCACTAACTTCTCCAATTGCAATTAGATTGTAATATTTGTCATGCTGCTGGTTGTCTTTATGCATGGAAAAGTTGAAACGAGGACTTTCATGGAAATATTGAACATTTGGTTTTAATGTAAATACACAGCGTGTCTCCCCTGTACTTGTATTGTACTCAGTTTTAAGAATACTACCAATATTAGTCCTAAACTGAATTTGAAATATACAACAGTGAATTGCAAGCATTATCTAATATGATCTTACCTTGTTCGTTTTTACTGTTTCCTTTAGATGATTCCAGCGGATATAAAATTCAACTATATTATTCTCCTTAAGTTCGCATACAAATACAAGGTCATTGCCCTGTAAGCAAATGCAAAATATTTAACGAAATATTAATATTATTTAAGTTGTAATTTACCATCATCTCATCCATTGAAAGTGCAAATGCAAAGTAATGCGGAGTATTTCGTTTGGAAATCATGGTGTAGTGGATTAAGATTGGAACATCTAGATCATGAAGCCCCCAAGTTCCATTTTCATAGGTTATGTTCACAGGTCCTTCATATTCGTAATACATAAAATAAGTGCAGTTTTGGTTGTTTATACATTCATGATAGTTATCAGCTCCAGGAGTGTAGCCTAAGCAGCAAACTGTAGAGTTGCAGCGATTTTTATCTTCTGTGTAGCATTGGTCATAAATTGAACCATTTGTTTTGCATGTATTCTAAATAATAATAATCACATTTTTATTCATAATTTAATTCTATTTGAAATAAAATACAAACTTCAGTAGATATCAAAGGATAAGATACTTCTTTAATCCTTCGATGGGAACATGGTGGAATTAAATTGCTCCAGATAATGAAAACCAAGATCACTAAATAAATTTTCATCATCATTAGATTAAAAAATGCAATTCAATGAAAATAAACCTTAAGCTCTTTAAAATATTTTAAATAAAAGTTTTTTCTTGATTGTTGAGTAAAATTCCAAGTTTCTAAGGGCAACAATTGAAGTTTTAAAGAGGGGGTGGTGGAATCCGGGCATTAATGTTAATGATTTGTTGTTGTGTTGGGTTTAAGTGGAGGTTCAACCCTTTGAGTGTTGAGTTTCATTTGCTCTTGTTTACCTGGTGGTGATGGTGGTGGCAGATGTTATGAGGGTGGTTTAGATGGAAGTCGAGGCGTTTGATGATGATAAGGAGCTTCCAACTGCCTCTTCCAGTCCTATTGTTCTGTCTCACCTGCCTTAGATCAAGAATTAGCATAAGACCAGGAGTCCCACTACTTCATTATTCCCAAGAATCCACGACAATGAGATTTACCCACAACAATTGACACTTTGACATTTGCATCAAGAGTAGAAACTCGTCTTGAGTCTGTCGGGCTATCAAAAGGAAAAGGAACATTTACTACTCTTATCCTCGTCTGCGAAAATGAATTTGCAATGCAAAAATTATGATTTAGGTCTCTAGCTTCATCTTTTCCTCACCTGAAAAAATAAAAACCAATATGAAAAATCATAATTTATTGTATTAGCATCATACTTCAAGGTTTTCCAACCCCTAAAAACTTTTGAGTTTTTACAAAATCAATAAAATTGAAGTTTTTGCAAAATCAAAAAAATTGAAGTTTCTTGAAAATTTATGCTCATGGACTTTTAAGTTCAAGAAAGCAAAAAAAATTAATCTCTAAAACATTTGTAAAATTGTTAAAAAATCGAAATCTATTTGAGAACTTAGAATTTTTTCTTGCGTATTTCTTCAACTTTATGAATCCGTAGCAAGGATGTACACAAAACATTTTTTAGATTGTGACAGATATGAGTGCCATATATTTCCTTAATATCCTTTTCTCTGTTAATTCCTTTGTTCTAAAAACGGACCAAACCTAAAATTCTTAATTGAGATAAAAGTGATTTATTCTTTTTAATGTTTCCAACTTTCTAAGATTGAAACTTTGGTAAAATTATACCCTCTGGACGAAGGGGGCCCTTATTTCTTACAAAGGAACATAAAGGAAAATAAAAGTTCGTGTGCCATAATCTGAATGCAATTTGAGAAATATTTCTTTCAAAGTTTGCTTGAAGTTTACCAACGGCCTCCTTTTCTATTGTTGTGATTTCTGATTATTTATTATTCTAAACCAAATCTTCTTTTTAATTCTGCAACAAAACAAGAGTAAAGACTTCAATAATTTTCAATCCTCCTCAATCTTTGATCCTCCTGAGTCAAGAAGATTTAGTTTTTGTTGTTGAAATTTTTTTTGTGTACTCATATTTAATCTGGTTAGGGTTCCTTTCTTCTAGATTTCGATGGAGCTCTTCTTAATCTGATTAGCGTATAGTCCGTTATTCGGTAGAAGAAGGACCCCTGGGCCGAAAAATCGAAGGTGAGAAAGAGACTCCCTCCGACGCCTCACACGCTCCATGCTTTCAGACTTCCTATCATACATTCCGGAATCCAGAACATTTAAATAATCAAAATTAAGAAAGAAAGCTTGCAAAATCATCAACCATTCTCTTCAATTCAAAAAATATTCAACTATCCTCTTTAGTATTTTCCTATTTTCTCAATCTCAAGTCCCCACTTATATCATTTTTTCCCTTTCCTTTCTTTCTGTTCCATTGCTTCTTGAAAAAAAATTTTTTTTATAAAAGCAGTCCTTTAGTCCTTAAAGAATGACTCTTGAGATTCTATTCAGAATACCAAGTTGTCCCTATTGCAGAAAGAAGATCACTTAAGTCATCCAAGTAGAAACTTAAGGTTATGTTCCATAAGGATCCCTTCATGTTCTCTGACTGGTTAAATATGAGGTGAAGGTCATTTGAGTTCTAACGGGACTTAAAAAGATATATAATTTTGTATTTATCTAATTTGCATATGTAATTGGAAGGGAAGCCGAGGTTTTTGATTAATTGGTCAGACACGTGTGAATGAGTGAAAGTCCCCAGGTGGGCCTTAAGGCTCAACAAAGATACTGTAGGCCTATGCTCGTCCACTCCAGCAGCGGACGTTAAACAACACCCACTAAATTATACACAACCAAGAAAAACTTGACAGCCAATAATGTTTACTCAACAATTCAAATTCTAACAAAATTCTCAATAATTCTGTTCAAATAATCCTTATTTACTAGAAGTTGGAGAGCTTTATGCAAATAATGAAGCTTGAAGATTTTTTCCAGGATAGTGTATAATTTATATTGTCCAATCAGAAGCTGAATTTGTGTTAATAAGGCAAATATGACTGAATTATTGAGTTTTTGCCTGTCTTGTCATGTTTCCAACTCATGTCATGTGTTTTGTGTTAAAGGGGACTTAAAGGACCGGAAGAGAACATGTGGACGAAGGGGTAAATCACCAGCCACAAAATCCAGGACGTTTTGCACCCACATGCCATTACTTCCGCCTTCCAATGAAAACTTTATGGGAAAAAGCGGGAAATCCGAGTTTAAAGGCTTTACCCCATCCTTTGTAAAGTGATATAATTTATATGTTGTAGAAAAAACTTGAAGGATAATTTAATGTTTTAATCCTTTGTCACATTAAAAGAAAATATTCATATGTACAAGTAAAAATACGATGAATTTATAAATCATAAAACTTGTCTGACTCCCGAGGGTAAAATGCAATAGTGTTCCGTTGCGATTCTTTCTTCCGACGGAAGTGGGAATCCAAGTGGAAGCACTTGGGACTTTGCAGGTGTCCACTTTACATGACCGTTATTCTTAATTTCAATAAAAAATAATTTTCACCATCATATAATTAAATTAATGGAGTTTTCGAAAAAAAAGAAACTAAACAATTTAAAAGTGTAATTTTTATTTGACTCGAGTGTTTTTCTGGACAGAAATTATAAGACTAGGTTGTGCAAAATATTCTATTGGCATAAAAATAAAGCGTGTAGTTGGATGGACAAGTTAAGAAAGTTATATAGTTTCAGTGTTTCATATTTTCATCCTGAAACTCATTAAGAATGCCACTACTATTTTCTTCTTGTGGTTCCATTTTAATTCCTTCAACACTGAAATGTTTTTCAGTGTAAATGTACTGAAGTGGTGGTGTATTATTAATCCCTTCTGGAAGGATGAGGGAATCATCTGAGGATTCTGGAAGAAAAGCATAATGTTCTGCTGATGGAGAAGATGGGGATGAAGGGATGAGAATTTGTTCCATACTTCTAATATACTCAAGGGCACATCGCAGTGTATCCACCTTCGACATTTTCTTAAGGCGGAATTCTTCAGGGATATGATGGCGAAGGGTAACAAATCCTTGGTTTACCTGAAATAAGACAAGATGTTTAAAAAAACAAATAGTTTTCCTAAGATATCAATTTCTTGCAGAAAAGTCCTTTAAATATTTGTAAGTGATTCCTTTCATTCGATGAAGATTTTGTTTATATTTTTATTTAAAATTTTTTTCTTACCTGTTTGACCCTATTCCTTTCTCTTGCATTTCTTCTCGCCATTGTCAATTGTCCTTTTCTTGAACCCTGGATACTGAGACTCACTTTCTTTCCAGAAGGAGCTACCCTTGACATTGTAGTTGTTTTAAGTGGAGACACTTCTTCACGATCTTTTCCAGGTAAATTTATTTCGCCATTGGTTTCTTGAGTTAGATTCTGTCGATTGAATTCTTTTGGCTGAAGAATTCCACAATTATATCCAACTTTCTTTTCCATCTTGCGCAATGTTACTTTCACCAAAATAAATATTAGAATTATTAAGTTAAATTTTCTTAAGGTATTCCTGGTTTATTGTATATGTATGAATGTTCGGTGTTTTAGAACGAAATGATAAAAGACCCTTCCAACGTTTCACATAATCCCTTTAACAATTTCCCGGTGGGGAAAAATAGGCGGGTAACGCACAAGAGTCCATATGCTACAGCAGCTACATGAACAGAAAACAGATGGATATTTATCCCTTCATCCGAATTCCCCTTCATTAAATTCCAACGCTAAGGGCTCATACTGCTCAATTCTCTCCCCAATCTTTTATAACATCCAATCGTAATAATGGTCTTTTATAACCCAGGGCCCATGGAAGTAAGGGGGGGGGGGTTATAGATAACAAACAACCAGGTCTACCCATTTAGCTTTCACCACGGGAAAGCCAGATTTTTCACTTTGGAATTGGAATTAGTTAAAGTTAATGTTGATGAGGATTCAAAAGAACTCATGCTTAAGAAATTCTTGAAGAAAATATAAACATTTTTTTAAAACTTTGATTAAAGTTACTGTTATATATAAAGTATAATTTTAAGTTTTTCATTAATAAACGAAACAAGACCATAGACGAATCAATTGCTCTTCACTAAAAATGATCAACTTGGATTACTCTCGTTATAGGATTACAAAATTAGCTTTTTTGAGGAAGTAATTATAATATTATAATCAGAATTTTCAACAAATCCTATCAAAATTTACTCTATCATTTATAGATTCAAGATTCAAGTAAAAAGAAAGGGATTTTATAAAGTTAAAATAAGTCAAGTATTTCTTCAAAGTTATTTTATTTAAGTTGAGCTCAAAGTGACATCTATTTTGTAAATATTGAACAAAACACGATGAAAGAGAGGGAATGTATGAAATAAATAAACACAAGCTAAAAATCAATCATTTTGTCATCTTAAAAATCACCATCACTCTACTAATTATTCCCATACATCATATTACGTAGAATTGGTCCAGTTTCGTCAGACTCTTCCCTTTGAGGCTTTTGAATGAAATTGTGTTGATTTGGTTTATATTTTTACTAAATCCAGCCAGGGGAGAAGGTATCCCTGGTTCACTTTAAGATCTCTTAAATAATGCCCCAAGAAGATTCCAAAGGGAAATCATCCGCATCTAACATGGGTATTGAACGAATGTACCAAATTTATGAAAAACTCAACTCGGCCGAAGTTAAACAACCGGTAAGTTAAATAAATATAATCAACTAGAATTTAACTGTATACGTGTGTTGTCTTCTAGCTGGAAACAGAGTACCGTGAGTTCTTGGACGCTGCCCATCGTTCCGACAAGGAGAAGCGACTTGCATCACAGTTTATTACAAGATTTGTGGAATACTTTCCAAATTCTCATGATGATGCTGTAAATGCCATGCTCGACTTATGCGAAGAGGAAGATCCAGTTGTAAGATATTTGATTTCTATTTGTAAGATTTAACTTGTGAATTTAATATTATAGATTCGTAAGCAAGTTCTCAAGGATTTAGTCACAGTTTGTAAAAAGGTCAAGACTTGTGTCCCTAAAGTTGCTGATGTGTTTTGCCAACTCATGCTAACTGCTGATTCAACAGAATTACAACAAATCAACGCTGGAATTGTGAGCCTGTTCCACATCAATGCAAGAGGTATTATTTCTTATTAGTAAATGAAATGGAAATTCATTTCTGTCTTGAATAGGAACTCTTGCCGGAATTTTTGCTCAGATTCGTGATGGGGAAGATGTTGTAAGAGATGCTGGAATTAAACTCTTATCGACACACATTAAAGAATTGAGCCCTGAAATTGCAACTTTACAATTCCAACGTGGCCTTTACAATGAAGTAAAGCGAATTATCAGGGTAGGTTAAATTTGGATTAATTTGCAAATGAAATTGTTATTATTTAAATTGTTCTATAGTGGACAACTGAAGAAGAATATGCTATTTTCATGGATCTCGTCATGTCTACAAAATTAATGAAACAAGTTGGGGCACAACGTCTCATGATTGAACTGCTTTATGAACAGATTGGTCTTGATAGCCCATTTGAAATTGAAAATAAAGGAAAAATCAATTCACTCTTCAAATCAACGGATAAAGCACTCAGCATTTACAACGTAAAATTATTTTTGTAGAAAACTCCGATTTGATTTAACTTATTTAATTTAATCTTTGTTTCCTTTAGGCTCAGATTTCACCAGATCGTCTTATCACTTATTATTTCACGAATATTTTGCCTGCATTTGACGGTCTTCAAAAGTTCGACAATGTTCTTTCTTTGAAGCAAGGTATTCTAAAGCGTCTTGTTGAGCTTCTTATGTCATTGAACAAAATGGATGAGCCAGATTTAAAAAAATGCCTTGATTCTGCAACTGAGTTTGCATTTGTAAGTTTCAATTATAAAAAACTGAATTGATTCAATCTAACTGTTTTCATTATAGGATGTTCTACCTCCTGTTCCAATTAAAGAAGAAGAAGAAATAATCCCAAAAGAAGAAGAAGAAGAAAGTACAAAGATGGATGTAGATGGTGTCGAAAAGGCAGAAGAGGGTGAGGCTGTTGACGGAGAAGTGACTCCTCTGAGTCAATTCAATTTTTCACAAGCAGAGTGTTCTCTATACTTCCTACATAAATTAGGAAGTCTACTCCCAGATTATCTTGCAAATTATCCAAAAATTGAGGAACTTCGTTTACGCATGCAATATTTGAATCGAGGTGCAATGGCCTTTCAGCGAAAAATCAGAGGAGAATTCAAAGATTACGAGAAAGTAGATCTCTCAACTATTGAAAATAAAACAAAGGTGACATAATCTAACCATTACTATTGAATAGAAAATGCAATTTTATCTCATTGAAAACAGGTTGCTTCTCTAAAGGTCATCAAAAGTTTAAATACACTCATTCGGGATCTCTTTCAAAAACCCCAGAAGTACTCTGCTATTGTGGTCTTGTCGTGGAAGCCATTAATGTGTAAGCTTCCAGTTAAACGTCCAACAACAGCCCCAGCGGCGTTCTTTTCCAATTCCAAACCAAAGGTTGGTAGAGATAGGGAAATTCAACGCTATCAACCGCCCGGTGGAAAATATTCACGTGGAGGAAATTTTGGTAAAAAAAAGTTTAAGTTTTTGTAATTTAGTAAAAAATTAAACATTTTATATTAATTATAGGCTCTGGTGGAGGAGGAGGTCCTGCATACGGTGGAATCAGACGAGGTGGTGGACGAAGTTTTCCTGGAAGTATCCGTGGAGGAGGATTGGGTGGTGGCAGAGGAAGTGGATCATTTCGAAGAAATGGTGGAAGGAGATATTAAGAATTTAAAGAAATATTTACTAAGTTAAGTTAATCTTCAGAAACTTTTAAAAGTTATTTTCCCTCCATTGTGAACTTATTTTAATTGAGTCAGATTCAGATTATCTTTAAGCTGATATTTAAGTTATCAAATCCAAATTTGTTCTTTGAAATAAACTTTAAAAAACCATCGTATGTTGAATATTAAAGTGTAATACAAAAATTTTAATTAAATTTACTTCTAACAAAACATTTGGCTATAAATTAAATTACATCGAATCCGCAATATCACACATCATTTTATCCATATCCGTAGATTGTGTTGCTTGTGAAACTTTTGCTTTTCTTGTACTTGGTCTGATGTCCGGCAGTGTTACTAAATGTTCAACATCAGTTTGATCTGGAAGATCTGTAAGGGCAGTTTTGATAATTTCCATACATTTTTCCAAATGTTTTTGGAATCTGTCACATGTGTCGTATGTTTGTCTTTTCTGAACTTCCATCATAACCCTTAGAGTTTCCCTTGCCTAAAAAGACAATACTTAACTTCAGATATTTCAAATTATAGGTTTTCAAATGATTTATTTACTTGATGAGGTCGAAATTCATTGATTAGATGATGCATGTGGATAAATAAGAGACTTATGTCATCTATCTTGTCCTGTCGTTTAGAACTGTCTGGAGATATAATTATAATTTCCAATAGATCTAAATAATTCACCAATATGGAATGATTTAACTTTTTGAGCTCTCTTCGATGGTCCAGATTATTAGGCGTATACAGACGGCGTATACCCTAAAAATCAAGAAGATTTTAAGTTGTCATTTAAGTGAAATGAAATTATTAGATTAGATACCTTACCTGGCTTTCTAGAGGGCGAATGATAGCATCATCAGAATGAAACTGTACTCCGAACATAGAATATGTATCATGGACGGATTGAATTGGTGGTGGTTTTGGAGCTCTGCCACGACGAACATTTTCATCAGTGTATTGGTTGATGTAAGCGGTTGGTGGTGGTGGCAATGAGCTTTGGGTTGCAGATTCACGGTCTCTTGATGGATCTGACATTCTCTTAGATCGCTGAAAAACAAATTAACAATAAATTAAGATGAGATTAACAAATGACAATGATGAATGAATGAAGAAATGAACAATGAAATGAATGATAAATTAAATCCAAACATTTATTTTATTTTTAAAAGATTGAAAATTCGTTCACGTTTTTCTTTCTTGAGTTGAGGAGGGGAAATAAGAAACGATGAAGATCTTTGTAGACCTTTTATCCAAACAAACCCATCCCATGAGATGGTAAAAACCATTAAAAAGAGGCCAAAAAAACTAACTGAACACAAAAGTCGGCATTAAAATTCCTTCGCTTCAAGTAAACCAAAACACTACTGTTTTACTTTTAGATTGTTAGGGCTGGGCTGATCAAGGGTCGGCTTGACTTAAGATGGCAAGCCGCAAGCCGAGCCAAAACCCAAGGGCATCACAAGCCCAAACTTTTTCTAGAAGCTTGCAAGCTGGCTTGATTCTGTATTTTTGCTGTACAACTTTTTAGTGTGATTGATTGATTAATTTCATATCGCCAGCCAGTCTTGAAATGATAAGCAGACTTTTTATTTTAAAAACATTTATGCAAAGTTTGATCAAAATCGGTCCACCCGTTCTTAAGTTATCGTGTCCACAGACGGACGGACACGACGTATCCATAAGCCCGAAGTCGGGCTAAAAAGTGAAATTGATTTAAAATATGCATGGAATTATTTTTGGATAGTAACGAATACAATTAATTAATGATACTGTTCATAAATGCAAAATGTAAATGCCGAATACAGTATTCTTGGCCTCAAACTTCGGTTTTTATGCGTACTGTCAGGCCATATTTTTAATGTGGCGAAGCTGGTGTAATGGTGAGCATAGTTGCCTTCCAAGCAGTTGATCCGGGTTCGATTCCCGGGCTTCGCAGTTAGTTTTTTTTGGCACTAGAACTGCCAAAATAGGAACTTTCAAAAATCCCTTCAAGTTTTTAGGTTGTCATAATCCCAGTCAAAGGGTCAAAATTTTGATGTTCTTGAAATAAAATGAGCTTAACATTTTATATTTCCTATTGATTGGATGAATGAAAGTATGACATGAATATTTTCATTATCTAAATCTAAACTTGCTCTATATCAGGAGAATTTCCAAAAATCACTTTTATAAAGTTTTTTTTAGAAAATTATAAGCTTTGGTATTGGTATACTACAAACTATTTCTATGTTCCAAGTCATATCTTACATTTTAAATCATTCTTTTCTGAATAATTTGACCCCTGAATTATAAAAATTCAACATGTCGTTTTGAAAAATATTTATATTAATTTCGATCAGCCATTTGACCTTGAAATATCCCCACGAGGGAAAAATGGACAATGGGTCAAGGAAATAAAAATAGAGGAAGAGCACAAGAAAAGATGGCAGTAACTCAGTACCCACCAGCGAAAAAATCAAAATTCCAAATTAATGGATTCAACATCAATCCCAAAGAAAAAAAATTTAAAATCTCACTTCTATTTTTTTAATTAATAGCCGACATTATTTTTTCTGTAAAGTTTTGTTTACAAGACTCATTGGATTATCTAAGAATGTTTTAATACTTGCATTAATGCTTATTTGATTTTAGATATATGAAATTTGGCAATATTTAGTATTTTGCTATGAATGGAGTCTTCTTTGTCCAGTGCCCCAAACCACATTTCTTTCGTTTCTTCTGTAAAAACAAAAGCATCATCTACTCCGTTTTCTGGTTCTGGTAGAGTTTCCAAATCCGGAATTTGACCTGATTCTGCGCTGATTATTGGTGCTAAGCAGCATCCCATCGAAATCCCATAAAGTCTGTAGCTATCATATTCTTCCAATAACTGCTCAAATGTGTGACTTGGATTAAAATATCCCAGTTTGATAGCAAAACTCTTAAATTCTTCGTAATAATCACGAAGTACTTCCTCTTCATGGTTGTTGAGAATATTCATTTTTGGACTCGTATAGAGAAAGTATCCCAAATCCAAGCAACGGCTTCCTATTCTTGACATTTGATAATCCAAAAATTTAAACCCAACAGGTTTCTTTGTATCTGGGTTAAATTGAAATAGAAAATTATTAGTCCAACTATCTCCATGATTTATGACAGGCACAGGAGACGCATCAGCGATTAAGCGACAGAGTTTAGTCCAGTAGCCATCATTTGTAAAAACCTTTTCAAATTCTTCTGCATATTTTGGGTGGCTTGGATTTTTTTCTCTTAATAACTTGGTCTCTCGCGCAAATGTTTCTCTAAACCATTCCTTCTGCATTTCCGGTGAATCCACTTTGAACATTTTCTCAATTAAATATGGATATTTTTCAAGTAATTGATCTGCATCTCCTTTGGACTTAGCATATGATAGTGCATGGAATTTTCCTAGACTGCGCATGACCAATTTCGTTTCTTCCAAATCCAAGCCGTTCATACGACAAGCCATTCGGAAACTGGAAACAGAATTAATAATTCTCATTAAATATAATCATTAAAATTTCTTGATGAAATTAATTGAAGAACTTTATCCTATCTTTAAGTTGATATTCATGAAAATATGATCAGTGCTTTACTTACTTGTTACACCGTTCATCCTGTAAAGCAATATAATCTTCAATACCTCCTGGAGATAAGTTGAATGCATAGCATGTGGCAAATGGTTTGAAGATTTCTTTTATCCCTTGATCCTTTTGAAATTGGACAAATTCTGGAAATACTTCACCATAAATCTTAATTTCTTTAACAAATGCATCACATTCATTAATCATCTGCACTCGCATAGCATTTCTTGGCATAGTTTTCAACATGATCTCCATTTTCTTTTTTTCTCCATTTTTCTCAGATTTTGCTTGAATGGAAACTGAATAGATGATTGACATAAAATTATCTCCTAGTTTCGTGCCAAGTTTGGCCGAGAAATCTTCCACGGTCCAATGAGGTCCCAAGCCTTTTACAATAGAGTCCACAACTTTTGGCGTCACAACAATATCAACTGCATCTTCGGGCTGTGGCGTTTCCAATTTTTCTTCAACTTTCACTTCAGCCATTTTAGAATTTAGATGATCACTTTATGCCGAGATTGAGTTGAGTATTGAATGACGAAATGAAATGTGAACTGGTTTGATTAGAACGAAGCGTTATTTATTCAATACTTATCACTTTAATAAGTATGATGACGATGTGATGTTGATGTGGAAGGTTTTTGTTCCAATTATCTTTCATAAAAAGAGACCCTGATACCAACCACTGTCGTCCAATACTAGTTTAGAGTAAAAATAATACAATTGAAACTGAAGTTTGTCTAATCATAAGTTCATAACTTTCAAACTCATACTGATTTTTTCTATTCTAACTATAACAATGGCAGATTAAATTCCGTGATGATAATTGTTTTTTGCAAAGAATGGTCATGGAGAAACCCAATGCAGTCTTAAAATTGTGTGTGTGTGTGTGTGTCAGCTATAACGAATTTGGCAAATGGCAATTGGCATAAATCTTTTTTTACACCACAAAAAATAGGCCTTGGTCTTCACTTGAATAATTCAATTCATCAACTGCTTCCTCTATGACATAAGATCTACAAAAAAATCTTTTAACATAGCATTCTTTGCAATTAATTTTAATTCTACAAACAAAACGCCAACATCACCACTTGTAGAAAAAGGACACAGTCAGTATAACCCTACCTAAAAAAATTAGGTAATACTGCTTGCTGGCTGGCTGCATGCAATTAAATCGGAAAACTTGATTTGGAATTCTTACGAGAGTCATGTCACATTTTCCCTTAGTATTACTATAAATTATCAATCATTTCATTAAACTCTCATAAATCTTCATTAAAACTGAACATTTATTTTTATTATTTTCTATAAAGTGTTCCAACAATTCCATAAAATAATTTCCTAAGTTTATATACTAATCGTGGAGAATGATTTCCTAAAAATCCCTGCGAAACAAGAAGCCACTGTTCAGAATGTATTCGTGAACATTCTCAATAGTCTGCTTCCGTCTATACACACGTTTAAATAAAATTGTTCTCATTAATTTTAAAAAAAATTTATCGTTAGTTTGAGGAAGAATACCCCCTCCATCTCCATGGCACTAGAATTTTCTCCATCAATCAAAATTAAAACTTAGAATTTTTAGACCTACTCTATTAATTATTAGTTAACATAATATAATGATTAGGATTTTTATCTCTATTAGATTTACAACTCCGTTTCATGGCCGTATAAGTTTTTTATCTTATAAATACTAATTGAGCTACACTGTAAGTCTTCTAAAAGGATAAACTCCAACTTACAGGTTGGCTGACCCCAATCAAGTCTTAGGACCACACCACCAATAAACAACGTCAAGAGTTACTCTCTTTTTCGTATTTATAGAATCAGGAGGAAGATACGTTAAAATTCTGAAGCTCCACGTATTATTAAGTAGCCTTGTCATGGAAAAGGTCAAGGCCATATACTTTAGTCTTATGTTGTCACTGTCACCCCTTTGTTATTTGTAGATTTGTAAAAGGGGATATCAAGAGAAAAGGTGCATCGAGTGTAGGTACAAATTTTAGTCCGTCTGATGATTCTGATTTAAGAGATGATGAAGTTGTGAAAATTTAAAAATTCTGCTGACGTTTTCGTTTAGAATCAATGGCATCCATGATTGGTTGGCGTTTAGCTTGGTATCTCTGCCTCAATTCATCAATTTCTCTTTCCATTTCACTATCTAGATTCTTGATTTTACACTCAAGGTCATCATAGCTCAGGAACTTCAACTAAACAGAAATAAAATCTCAATCAATACTTAATTTCAAACTGAAAGTATTAATAAATTACTTACAAATTCAAAATCCATATTGTCTATAAAAGTTTTACTATGTTTTGCATTAAAAGCCGCTTCAAGATTAATTTCTGGTTTTGCATGCCTAAGTTCAACCTGTGGATAGGCTTGACCATTTTCTGGTCCAGGCCCACCTCTGTACCCAAGAATTGCAGATGAAGCCCCACTCATTCCACTGATCTGACTTAATTGTCTTTGAAGCCTCTGTGCAAATTGTCTCTGCTCTTCTGCCGTCATTTGCTTTGTATCATCATTACGTAGTACATAGGGTTGATTAAGTGCTGGCGGAAGATGGACAGGTGGAAGCGTTGAATTTCCTCGGAAGTCTAGAGACAAAGAGATATCCTTGAATTGAGGTGGAGAAGTTTCTGCAGTAGAGGAGGCAGGAAATAGGAGAAAACGCGAGATGAAGGATAAACAATATTTCAAAAGGCGGATCTGAGGAAGGAGCAGCCATAGAAAGGCTCTGAGAAATGGATACTCCGCAACTAAAATACAAAACACAAACGAAACGATACGACAAAAAAAATTTAAAAGAAAAAGAAAGTATATTTTGAAAAGTGAAATAAAAGTATTACGAACATTTACTACATATTTATGCTAGATTGAATTTATAGAAAAAAGAATATCCTTCCAATAAGTGCTATGAAATTGTTAAAGAATGGTGAAATTAAAGCAAGCATATTTTAGAAAAGAATATTTCATCAAAGCCAAACCAAAATAGCAAATAAAATATAAACCTACTGGAGTAATAAGCGGTGGATTGGTTACCATTGGATTCCATGGCTCCACCAAAATTGACATTAGTGGCAATTCCATCTTTCTTTTCAAAGTGATCCATAAAATATGGACGGTAAGACTTTTTTCCCGTATCCATTTCTGCCGTATCATGCCCTAAATCAGGCAAAAACAGTTTCATATTTGAGTAAAAATATATATTTCAAAATTACTCTTCATGGTAGAATCGTCTTCATCTTCTCCATCTGAATTGATAACCATGGTGCCTAGATTTGAACTTAATGTATTATCCATATCCGATGGAAGAGTACCGTGAAAAGAATGGGAGATCATGGTTCCATCATTATCATCGTCATCTAAAGACCCTGGAAGAAGTGTCTTATCGTCAACTGGCTTCATTGTCTTCTCACTTGAATCCTGAAAAATAAATCAAAATGCAAACTTCTAAATCTAAAGAATCAAACTATATTTTAAATACAGCTAAAAACCAAATAAATTCCTAACATTGTTAAGGACAAGTAAAGAAAACAAATGAAACAAACAATCGAAATGAATGATAAAGCATAAGAAAGGCTACAGAAATTTGAAAAATAATTTTCATCTACCCTGAAAAAATGTTGAACTTTAGAGACGAGGTTTTCGATAAAACCTTGAAACGGACTCTATAATTTCAGAAACAAAAAACAAAGACATTAAAATCAGATAAGTGAAAGTTAGGATTTAGTTTCTAACAAGTGACAAGAGAAACATTTAGAGTGCAAAATAGGAAAGCTTTTGAGTTAATTAGATTGTTGTAAAGTTTGAATTAAATTAGCATTTAATAATTTTTACCTGGAAATTATTATTATCATTTGCATTAACGGACGGAGCAGCGAGTTTAGTTGGAAATATTCCATTTTGGAGATTCTCTCGTATTTCTCGCGCTTCGTTGATCATTCCAAGAAGAATTGCTGCAGGTTTAGATACTTTGATAAAATCATGATTTAAAAGTTCCTGAGCAGTGGCTCTGTTGTCAGGATTCTAATAAGTAAAAAATGGTAAATTGAATCCTAAAATGAAGTCAACTAACTACTAACCTTTACTAAACATCTTTGAACAAAGTCAATAAATTCAGGGGTCCATAAGTCGATATTTCTGAATGAAGGAGGAGGTTTTGACGGAATCATAAAAATCACTCGCATAGGATGAATATCCCCATAAGGAGGACGTCCTTCGGCCATTTCCAATGCTGTTATCCCTAAACTCCAAATGTCTGCTACACAATCATAACCTATTTCCTGAATCACTTCTGGTGCCATCCAAAACGGAGTACTAAAAGAACAATTTAAAATACAAATATTAGAAACAAAACTTTACATTATAGCAAAAAGAATTCAGAATACTCATACCCTATTACTGTATTACGTTTAGCCATTGTATCCTGCACATCAAATCAGATTGATAGATTAATTCAGTTGTATTAATAAAATATTTACCGTTAGTTGACCGGCGACACCAAAATCGGCTAATTTGGCATGACCCTCACTATTCAAAAGAATATTTCCTGCTTTGATGTCACGATGTATTTTCTTCCTCGTGTGTAGATATTCGAGTCCTTTGAGCGTATCTGTTAGTACTGTTGCTATCTCGTCTTCAGTGAGCGTCTTCTTCCTTAGTCTCATTATATCGGAAACAGATCCAGCTCCACAGAACTCCATCACAATCTAAGCGAATAAGAAATAAATATGATTGACTGAAAAATGAAATAAATAATTCTTTTTCTTTACCCATAAATCTGTATTTTTGAAGTAAGATCCATAATATTTAACAACGTAAGGGCTGTCACATTGTTGCATGATTGAGATTTCTTTTATAATTTCCTGGAGATCTGTATCCACTGGAACCTGTTTGATGGCGAGGACTTGACCAGATTCCTTATGAAGAGCCTTAAAGACACTTCCGTATGATCCTTCTCCCAATTTACAAATTATATCAAAAACTTCTTCTGGTTGCCTCGTAAGACTTTCTTCTGACAATTTCGTCAGCTCACTACAAATAATACCAACGTAAAGATTAATACTAATACTAGTCTCATTATTAATTTATTTTTGTTTTACCTTTTCGTGGGTGACGCTGCTGCCATTGTGGATTATTCTTTGTAATGGCAATTAAATTGATTCTTATGGAACAGCACAGTAGCAGTACTTTGCTCTTATAACTTTGGAAAGAAGTTAAGTTAATTCTGTAAAGTTAGTTCTGTAAAGTTTGTAATTTGCTTAAATTGAATATTATATTTTACATTTTAAGAAAAACATCACATTTTGATATTAGACTAGAATATGGGAATTTTCTCGTATTTGACGTTATTTTTCAGTATTATTTGATTAACGAAACACTAAATGAATTTATGACCGTGTCGCAGTAACCTTGAACGAAGATTCTTCTAAGTAAGAGAAAGAAAAGAAGTGAGTAATTTATACTTGATAAGTCTTTGTTTAAAATTATGGCAACTGAAGTGAAAGGAACTAAAGCAAAGGAAGAACTGGGACTTTTATTCTATAACAATGAAGATGAGGACCACTTTATTATTGAATCAGAAGAACAAGTGAAAGTTAATAAGTTTAAGTGGTTCCCCTTTCTTTTCTTCCTTTATTTGTTTGGAAATGGAAGTGAAGTGATGTGGTGATGATGGTGGTATGGTGGTGGTTGGTTGTGGACTTTTACAACAAAATTCCAGAGAAAATCATTCAACTTCTCATTTTTTGTCACTTTCATTCTAAACATTGTTGCCAGACTCAGTTAAAATGCATTATGGAAAATTAATAAAAATAAATTAATTTAATATTGAAAATATAAAATAAATAATTTAAAACATAAATTATAAAGATGAGGAATGATTAAAAAAATTTAGTCATCCCACTACCAAACCAAACGATAACTTATACTACTTTTTCAGTAAAATAACATTAAATGAAAACCGTGCAAAATTCAAGAAAGTAAAGAATGTCACCTTCCCTTCCCTTCGATGTTTTGGAAATGAAACATTTCATGGGTTTATATTTTATGACGGGAAAGAGTATAATTTTATTTTTCTATTTCATTCTAATTACTGTACATTCACATTTTACAGATTAATTTTGGAATTAATTGACTACGTAGATAATTATTATTCTATTCAATTTTAAATTAAAACAATCTTTCCTTCCTTCAACAGTATTTATTCATCATTTTCGAAGTCTGCAGGATTCTTCCTGCTAAGCCGATGATGCTCCTTCTCCACTTGATCATAAACGATGTATGCCAACGCAAAAGCTGTAAAAGACAATATTTTTAATCAAACACTAATACTCAACAAGACAAGAGTATTCACAAAAAAAAGTAATTCAACCTTAAATAATTGTATGACTTACGTGGAACTACTACAAAGAATGATTCTTTCATCCGTCGCAATGTATTTGGGATACCTTTTGTGATAATTCCAGCCAAAGCCCTTTGTTCGTAAGGTGAGATTGTGTATGTTATTATCCCACGGATCTTTGCTAAATTCCCAAAATTAAGATGACCCATCTTCTAATGCTAACTCGATCTCACGTATTTAAATAATGAAAGTAATAACAAGTATTGACCGTATCTTGATTAACTTAACTGAAAGAAGAAATGGATTAATAAATTATTTTTTTGCAAAGTGAAATAAATTAAAAATGTAAAGAATGTAAATAAAAAATAATTTTAAAATTCGAGCTATGAGTAGGAAAAAATAAGAAATGTGAGACAAAACAAGAGGAAATTCTGAGTCAAATCAAAGGAAACCAAATCATCTTTTTAGTTTGAAAACTTATGAATTTCTTATCAATTTTTAAGATTGATTAGATTTTTCTTAACCTTCTGTACTCGTAAATCTTAAAGTCATAATTAATAATTTTAAAGCAGTTAATCACTGATTTTATTTTTAGAATAATTAGCATAAAAAGCAAGAGACTCATCAGAGATCCGTCTTGGACATTTTGCAACTGCACCTATGAAATGTTTCATTCGTACTTCAATTGTGTCAAAATCTTCTTCGAGAGCTAATAGTCCAGCTTCTTGGCAGATCCCTGTAATCTATTTTTCAAAATAATGATATTAGTTAATTATCAATACATACACTATTTCTCTTACTTCTGCTCCTGAGTACCCCTGTGTATAATTAACTAATTCATCCAAATTTACATCAAGGCACAACGGCATCTTTTTAGTTTTTATTTTAAAAATCTCTCGTCTTGTCTCTAAATCTGGAAGTGGAACGTATATTATTCTGTCTAGACGCCCAGGTCTTGTTAAAGCCTACTTACAAAACGAAAACATAAAGTGAATTTGATTTCATCAAGTTAACAAATATTTACCGTATCAATTAAATCTGGGCGATTCGTAGCTGCAACTATTGTTACATCGTTAAGTGGTTCAATACCATCTATTTCAACTAAAAGTTGAGCCAGTACACGTTCATGGACATTAGATCCACCACTTTGTTGTCCTCTTTCACTGCCCAATGCATCTAATTCGTCAAAAAATAAAATAGCTGGAGCTACTTGGCGTGCTTTTCTGAAGAGATTCTGGACAGACTTCTCAGATTCGCCTACCCACTTACTGAACAAATCAGAACCCTTTAAACAAAATTGAAATATTTTACTTTTTAATATTATGAATACAATTATTATTACCTTGACTGAAAGAAAGTTAATACCACTTTCTGTAGCTAACGCTTTTGCAATCATTGTCTTCGAGCACCCAGGTGGTCCATACATTAAAATTCCTTTTGGTGGATTGAGCCCTACTCGTCGAAAAGCTTCTGGGTGCAAGCGTGGCCATTCTATAGATTGCTTCAAGTTGAACTTCAATTCATCTAGCCCACCAATATCTTCCCATCTAACCTATACAATGTAAGACATAAAATTAAGAGATTGGAATAAGGAAATGAAAAATCTTACATGTGGAATCTCCAACTGAATACTCTTCATAGCCGATGGTTTTGTTAGTTTCAGAGCATCGTTAAAAGATTTCATGGATGGATTATCATTACCCAGTCGAAATGCAGTAACTCGTAATGCCTCCAAATCTGCACCAAGAAATCCATGCGTAGACTGTGCGAGTTTCTTAATTTCATCTTCAGTTAATGTACAGTTGTAAAAATGAAAGATTTTTTTCAATATTTGGAATCGGTCCGTTTCTGATGGAACAGGAATGTCTAGTTCTCTACCAAAGACATGTGGAAGACGAAGAGAAATGTCAATGGTATCAGGGTTTGTAGCAGTTGCGATTACTATTATACGTTCAGTGTTCACTAGGCGATCCATCCCACCACGAAGATCTGTACTAAAACTCGTACTGTCTGACCAATCTCGACGTCGTGAGCATAATATATCCAAGTTTTCTATGATAATGGCTGCAGGTTCCTTGCTTTGAAAATGAAATCTTATAATTATTTCCTAAGAAAAAGTTGTTTGGGTTTTACCTTTGAAGTGCTATCTCAAATGCTTCATGAATACTTCTTTCTTTCTTGGTGTAGTTTTCAAGTAAAATTTTAGAGAGTCCAAGAGCTGAACAAATTCCATTAATTATCATTGTTTTCCCAGTTCCAGATTGGCCAAATATTAGAATTCCTTTTCCAGTTCCTTCTGCTGTAAAATAAATTAATTTTAGTAATATTGAAACTCTTAAACATATTTTGAATACTTCTGTTCTGGTTTCCTTTAGGTGTCATGAAGTGGTTTATTGTATTGATTAGGTCTAGCACAAGATTGTCTAATCCACCAATCATCTCTAATGTTATTTCTGAACATATTAATTTATCCTTAGGTGGTGTATTATCTCCAGCGAATGAAAATTTGATAATAGTTTCTGGAGTTATTCTACCGAATTTCGAGTGTTCATTAAGAAAAAATATACTTTCAACTTTTGCTTCAATCAAATAAGTCAGAAAAGGAACATGGAACAAGTTTCCAATATGAATTGGTTTATCTTGAAACCAATCTTCAAAATCATTTTTGAGTTCTTGTACATCGAACTTAGTGGGATAGGAAGATAAATTGAACGTAATTGATTGAATCAATGAAATATCCTCTATTAGACGTATTGAAAAAAGATCTGCATCTAAAATAAGAAGAGGATGAGCGAGTTGACCATTCGAGCTTATGAAAAACTTGGTAGGAGGAATTGATTGAGCAGCCCAAACTTGCATTGCTATTGGTGTACTTGACGCTTGGTTCATTTCATCTACTATGTCAACCAGTACCCAATCTAGTGTTTTAAGCTTCACTTCATTGATAAAGGTGGAATTAATATATAAAATATGCTGTGAGTGAGGCGGCAAGTGCTCTAAAAAAATAATATTAATGTTAACTTTTGCTACATTGAACCTATTGCAGTTAAATTACCTTTACTAGTGATAGCTCCAACTGATAGCAAAGAAATTTGATTAATTATCTCAGTATTTTGGTTTATACAAGGAAAAACTTGTCCACAGCCAAGTTCGGTATGTCGTTGCAAAAGCTGTCGATTCGGTAATCGCGTATGACAACTTTGACAACTGATCCAATTTATGGTGGAGATGGGAGGCTTTTTAGCACTCATATTTTGTGTAAAGATTAAAAATAATTCAAACAATTTTTTCGAGTTTTAATTTTTCTTAAACTTTTTTAATTAAAAAAGCTTAAACATCACCAAATTTTAAACTCGATCCCGCTTTTGATAAAAAGTCATTTCAAAGATTTTGGCAGTTAGCAGCAGTCAGCGGTGGAATAAGGACACGCATTTTTTTATGTTCTGTCGTTCTGTCGTCCTAAAACATCATCAGACAACTTCGCAGTTAGAGTAAGGGAAGTCTCTCACTCTCTCAGGAAAATGATTTAGAAAACTCAATTCAACACAACAACAGCTGATAAGATTTTAATTAAAAACATTTCTTAAACTTATTCTTGTTCTTGTTCTAAAAACAGACGCTTGAACTTTATCAACAATGGCGGACAGCAAGGGTTCTTCTTCTTTGTATGGTAAGTTTTAATAATCCTAAATGTTCATTAATAAGAGCGTTTCGTCATCAAATAAATGTTGTTTTTTAGACTTCCGTCTGAATATGCAGCAATTCTACGAAGACACTGTAAAACCATTAGATAAAAGACCATGTGCGGGTGTACGAGAAGACTTAAAACTCTGTATTTTATCCAGCGATTGTGTTCAACAGGTTGGCTATTGTTATTTGTGATTCATACAATAGTTTAAGACTTTAAAAACGTTGAACTATTTTCAGCATAACCGAAGCCCACGTGAATGCTTAAAGATGAACAAAACAGATCCCATTTGTCCAACAGAATGTCAAGCTCTGAGGACAACATTTTTTGAATGCAAACGATCTCTTGTAAGCATACATTTGCATGATTTATTTTTTTATAATTTCAATTTTTATTGTTTCCAACGTTTAGCTTGATGCTCGTCAAAGATTCCGTGGAAGAAAAGGATATTAATTGCGTTGCTGGTATTATTTATTTCTTATTTAATTGTAGAAAACTTAACAAATCGTTCCACGCAATATATTTTGTTTTTGAAAATCAAATCTTTAAAGTTAGAAAAATTCTAAATTTTTGTGTTAGGTAATTTAGATATTCTAATAAAATCGAAAACGACTCCTTCACAGATTTTTTATCCTGCATATAAAATAAATGATTAACAAAAGAAAGAAGAAGAGATTTCAATTAATAGGAACAAAGTAAGTTATGGAAATCATGCGTTATTTATTTTCTTAAAATCTGAAAAGTTTTTCAGTAATTCATCTTATTACAATTTCAAACAACATCATATCACTCTTTCTCCGAAATCGAGAGGACTACTTTTGGACAAAGTCATATCTGGGATATATCTTTGTAAATTAAAACTGGCACTTAATGACTTCACCCCTTAATCGGAGGGCACGCTATAATTTTGAATGAATTGAACAAAATATCTTGTGAGTTTTACTTGTGCTTTTGGTTAGCTGTATAGTTAAGAGGCGCCGTTTTTATATTTTAAACACAACTTTAACATCACTGTTTAATTTACGGACGGAAATAAATCATGCTTTAATTATGATCTTTGTAGCTTGTAAACAGGGTATTAAATTCTTTGATAAGTAGAAGGAAGAAGCAATATTGTTTTTTAACATAATTGAACCATGATACTTAAAATTAACAGACATTTCTCCACGTCTAGGATCTTCAAATTTGCAAAACACAAACATTGGGTAATTTAAATTAAATAAAATTTAAGGAACGGCTCGTAGCGTCAGGTAGAATTTAATCTTATATGTTTTTTTATACAGGCGGACGAAATTAATAAAACAACAAATATTGACAGAGCTTTTGAACATTTTGACGACCTTTACGGATCAGTATACACTCAGAAATGGCCTTCGATGAGACTAGGCTTAATTTGTCCTCAGAAATATATTGCAATACCAAATACATTTTTGGATGTAGGAACAGTAGGAGATAAATTGGAGTCCTTAGGTGCATATGATATGAAGTCTCTTTGGGAAAGGGGAAAGGCAAAACTTCGAGACGAAGTCCCCAAAAATATAAATCTAGAAGATGAAATACTCAAACTGGATGAAGTGGAGAAGACGTTAAAATCCATTGCACAGACAAAAGTTGCTGAAGAATTGGATGTGCTTTATCAAAATGCACCTAAAGAAAAAATTCCTGGAAGGTTGGAAGTAACAGGTGACAGAAGGGTGATTGGTGATATTAAAGAAGGTAATACATTTTTCAACATATTAAACAGCGTGTAATATTTTATTATAATTTAGCCGCTGCTGAACATCTCACTCCAAGTAAACTGAAGGGAGTTGATGATTACCAATTTGAATCTGAGTATTATTCCTTATACCAAGACAAACCATTGAAACCCTTATCATCAGACAACACTATTCAATCTTCAAGCATATACAAATTTACAACTCAATCTAATCGTACAAATCTCAAATTTCCTCCTCTGATTCGTCCCTACACCTTTGTAGCTGGTAGTTCTAGTAGTTTTCCTACAGCTAATCGAAGTTCTGGTAAGTCATTCACTATTTTAAAATTAAGATGTCGTAATTGATAATTTTTTTGTATAGGATTAAGAGACTGGCTCTGTGTAAATGGTGCATCAATTGTCCCAATCATTGCTTTGGATTTTCATCCAGAAGTTAACTTCCTTGATTTGTGTGCTGGTCCTGGAACAAAATCACTCCTTAGTCTTATGACAATGTGTCCCACAATCTTAAAATTGAACGACATAGAATATACCCGAATGTCTAGAATTAAGCGTATTCTTAAAGAATTCACAGGTTAGACACGTACTTTGTAATAGAAACGTAACTATTTTTTAACAATTGGATCTTATACAGGAAGTGATGAACATCCAAACATCGTGTATACTAGATTCAACGCTGCACACTATCCTACGTCTCCTGAGTTTCATCGTGTGTTAGCTGATGTTCCTTGCAGCTCTGACCGAATTTCAGCTACAATATCGGATAATAGCATCTTTAAACCGAATCGAATCAAGGAAAGACTCAACATTGTCAAAGTACAAAAGTCCATTCTTATGTCAGGATTCAAATCTTTGCTAAGGGAACCTGGAAGCGTTTGTGTCTACTCCACTTGTACGCTAAGCCCTATTGAAAATGACGGGGCAGTCGCAGCTGCCCTTCGAGAAACGGATGTTCCAGACCTTGTAGTAGACTTGGAAAGTCTGGTTGATGCTCTACTACCATTTCAAGCTATGGATTTGTTTAAATTTTCTAGAACGAAATTTGGGGTCTTAATTGAACCCACGATATTTTCGAACTTTGGCCCAATGTACGTTTCGCGTATAGTTTACCTACCATCTCACGCATCCTCAGCTGCCTACGCTTCATAAATGTAGAAGACTCATCCATACTTCAGTTCCCGAGTTCGTGTGAACAGAGGGGTCTATTTTTAATTCAACGATTAGCAAGGAGTTATTTTTGGCATTTCATCTTCACTTCGCAATAGAAGAACTTCAGGGAAAGAAATTTTATAATTGCAAAATAAAATAAGAAGGACAGGAAATTTTTTGTCACTTTTATCTAAATTTGATTTTTTAAATATTTTTAATATTAAAAAAAAATTGTTATGTGTACTGTGTTTTGAAAGTAATGGAAGAATGTGACATTGGTGCATCATCAGGGACAGGGACATTAGACAATGAAAGTGTTAAAACGGAATTGCTTGTAGTTACTCCGTCCATTGATAAGATTCCAACAGAACTTTCAATTAACGTCCCTTCTTCTTCAACAGGTTTACTTAATTTTCCTCCAAAAATAATTCCATTCCGCTCTGCTTCCTTTTCTCAAGTTGATGTTACTTCAGATGGAAAATATGTTAGAAATAACTCAAAATCTTCAATAACACTCAAACCTACGGCCTTTTGTCTCAATAATACAAAAAACAAACCACTGCTCGAATCTCCGGACATGGAGGAGGAGCCACCATTTATTGTTGAATCCAATGATAAATTACTACCAGAGGTACTTCCAGTTACAAAGCAACAAGAATTCCCCATCGTTTCACATGCGCATAGTAAATCCTGTCCTGGAGTCATCATGGAGAATCCAGTAGTTCCTGTCCCAACCAAACCTAAAAGACCCCCACGCTATGGAGGTGATGGCTATGAAGCTGAGCGTGAATCATTGGATCTCGACGATGGAGAAGAAAAAGTCGTCAGTTTTACTTTAGGAGGGGATGATGAGCCAATCAGGAAGCTGGATTTTCCAATTACAAGACGGAATGAGAATGATGGAACAAATCTGAAAAGGTTAGTGTTAATGGGTCCATATCCAACTACAGACTCCACAACTAGTACCTCGGGTGGTGAGGCAGAGGATGATTTAGGTGAGAAAGCCTTGATTCGTCAGTCCTCTGGCCAATCTGATGGCTCTGATGAGTTACCACCTCTTGCACCGCTCTCAGATGCAAGTGGATCAAGTCCACCACCTTCAGGAGTTACCAATCGTGATTCTCACTCACACAGTATTTCAAGTACGCTTAAACTTGGAAGTAGTGGTGATTCCTCTGGATCTGAATCTGGAAAACTGTCAAGTATTTCCACTACTTCAAGTGTCCCTTCTGCTTTCGGTCGAAGTGATTTTAATAGGAAAGAGCTTATTTCTCGGGCTCAAAGTATAAATTCATCCTTAGGAACAAATAGAACCCTCCCGAGTGGAAGATTTTACAAGAGACCTCTGCGTGGACCTTATGGAGAAATGCTAGAGGCTGAAATGAATAAATTGATCCCAAGTAGAGCAAGTGTGGAACCAATAGACTTTTTCAGAGAATCAAAATCATCTTCACCAGGTGGATTAGAAGAAGGAGAAATCAGTGCTTTACGCGAAATACCGTCTTCAAAATTATCCAGTATGAGCTCACTTCTCATGGCATCCATGGATGATTTGAATCTAAGCACAAAACAACCAAAACATTTTACCAATCCAAGAAATAGAAAAATTTCAACAAATATTGCTATGCAAGGAAATTATTCAGGTAAAATATTATTGAAATAATCCATGTTATCCCATTTAAAAATAAATGAATTCATCCGTGTTCAACGAAAGAGAAACTCTTAAGATGAATAAGGTTATAAATAATCTTTATTTATTATTTTATAATCTTTAAATACATTTTAAACTTTTTCATAATTAGATTAAATCTCATACGTTACTAGGACTTATCCTTACTTAGCTTTCTAAAGTTTTTGGCAAACTTTCTTTTCTTCTTCTAAGGCCCATTAACTTGTAAATTGGGTGTATTAAAGTTTTCTAGTATTTCGATTTTAAAGTTTTGATGGAAAAGTGCCGGAGAAAACTATCTAATTATGAAAGCTATTTCATCCACAGATTAAGTTAAACCCCAATTGTTAGTAAATAAGCTATATTCTTTGTTTTGGAGAAATTATAATATTAATACGTATTAATCCCTTTCTAATTAGACGTAGTTTTATAATTGGGACATTCTAACCTTGTTATTGTTGTGATGGATTTACAGACTTAAAACATCAATAGCGTATCTCTTTTGTTTACTTGTTAATGGACTTGTTGATGACAAGAAGAAGAAAGTCAGATTGGACTTTTTATTTCGTTTCTTTTTTTCTTAAAAGAATTAAATCTTTCCGGAGTTCTTCCTCCAACCTTCAGATTTCACTCTTGAATTTCTCCACATTTCCATTACAATGTCTGGAATTCAATGTTTATGTTGCCTTTTTTCAGAAGGAGGAGGCCTTGGCTTTCATCAAAGGACAGCATCTTCGCCTTCTGAACTTCTATATTCAACAAACTCAACCACTCCTGTAACAGAAACGTCTGTCGATGGTGGCAGCATTCGAAGAAAACTTGTAAGTTTTTAAAATCATTTATGACATAAAAGTTTTTTTTTTAAAAATGGTTAAGCAATAATTTACTTTGATTCGATTGAGCGATATTTTAATCCGAAATAACTATTATTAGTAACGTGTTATGAATATGATGATGATGATGAGATCACGCGTGGAGAAAGTGGATTTTGTTCTCAAAAATGATGAAAATCTCTGATCTCGCTTTCACTTCCACTTTCTCTTTTCCCAGGACAGTTTCTCCTCTCTTTAACCCTATTTCTCTTAAAATACACCCCCATTTGGACATTATTGTAAAGAGCTTCATAAATCCTTTTCATAATAACAGTAGGATTATTTTATACATGTACTATTTGTACTATTTGAAAGGTTTTATATCTAACAATCCTATAATCGTAAAGACGCTTTAATAACCAAACCCCGACCAGAAGAACTGTGTTTAGTGTGGTGAAGTTTGTAGTATTTAAATGTAAAAAGTTAAGGACAGAATATGAGTATGAGATCACGGGGTATCAAGTCCTCGTTTTTAAGTCTTCCCGAGGCACCCCCTCGTCCAAATTCTCCTTTGGATGAGGAAGAAGAAGAAAGGGCACTACGGGATGCGGCATTTGCTGCAAAAATTTCCAATCTCCAAAAAGAAGTGAGTCTCTGAGTGAAACGAAGCTTTCATTCTTTAACTTTTAAATTAAATTATACAAAGACAGTAAAGTACTAATCATAATTTACAACATTTTTGCTCTTACTCTTCTCGTACTTGGGTTAGTACCGAAGTTTTCCGATATTGAAACTCTTCAAAATTTCTGACAATTTTAGCCATTTTAATTTGATTTTATAATTCGTATGATCTAGTTAATTCTCAGAAAAAAGCTGTTGGTTTTTGTTTTGCTTAATGAAGAAATATATTAGCTCTTAAAAACTAGAAAATTAGTTAATTAACCTCAATAGGTTTACTTATTTTCTCAGCGGCGTGTGCACCTCCTTAACTGAAAAAGGAGTTTAATTTTTATAAAATGGAAATTAAAGAGCAGCGGGTGGAAAGAGAAAGCAAATTGGATTGTTTAATTCAGGAAATATTATGTTTCAATTGTTTTAAGGTCAAGTGTATTGTTTATGGTTTTGTGTTTCTGTCCCCCCAGAAGTTAGTAAAGTGAAAGTCTAATAGTTGTGGCTTTCTCTTTAGTAAAATATTGTCTCAGGCGGCAGAGCACGTGGACAGGGGATGGCCCATAAGAGAAAGAAAGAAGATTTCCCTATCGATTTCTTCTCATCCAATTCCAAATCCATGTTACTGAACTTAAGGAAGGACAGAGACCCTACTCACACGTGTGTTTCGTACTGACGTGTAAGGATCTCTTCTTGTAAGGATATTATAATTGAGCTATACATGCTGGGACAGATTTCCAACATTGGAACTCATCAACAGTCCATAACTTTAAATACCCTAAAAACTTAATTTCATGTTCTAAAAAAATGTTTTCCAAGATAATGATTTACCATTACTTAAACCAAGTTTTATTTTTTCCACTCTCCAATTATAAGATTTAAATCAAGATTTCTTTATTATTAAAATAATTCCAAAAGAAGGTTTTTTTAATTTGAAGTTGTTCTTATGCATCAGTTATTTTTTACATTAATAAATTAATATCAGAGGTTTATGAACTCGGTAAGCTGGCTTTTTGAAGTGAAAATTGATTTTTCTCATTAAAAAACTCATGTAAATAAATTAAGTGAAAGTATATTTAACTTGTCAAAGTTGTTTAATTATAAAAATTAGGATCACAACAAATCATTATTAACTGCATTCCGATCCTAAGTGGCAAAAATTATAATAAACTGTTTGTATTTTTTTCTAAATATTTTTTAAAGATTAGTTTACTTTTGACAATCTATTCAATTGACGTATCACTTGAATTAAAACGTGACTTTAGCTATTTGTTATTTTAACTAATATTTAATTTTAATTTTGAGAATTTAATAGGTTTGTTATTTGATATTTACAATTACTAGATCAAAATAGTAAAAAATTCTTCTTATATTTCATTATCTTTCTTCTATCCATACTTTCACCACAATAAGAGATAGAGATATTTTTTAAATCGAAACTTCATTAATCAGTCGTAAATGGTTGTTTACGGTATGACTGCATTAGTTAGTGGTGTTATGTTGAAGGTATTGATTGTAAAATTACTTTCAGATTAATAAATATTGACTTATTCGACAGCGGGATTTTACTGTATTCATTTTGTTTAGGATGGAAGTCCCCGTGGTCACGTATTGGCTGAGCTTGTAGAAACTGAGAGATCGTACGTGGACTCATTGCGAACACTTGCGAAGGTAAGTGACTCACTATCACCATTTCCTCAAATATTGGACGGACAGTGTGTATGAAATGTATGTGATCGAGTGAAAGTGAACTTATCTTGAATGTTAGAGATTAAAAAGAGTGAAGTGAGTAGTAGTGGATTGATGAATTATTGATGAGTGGATATAACTTTTGTTTCTTGGCTTTTTTTTTCAGAAGTACATGGAACCCCTTAAATCCTCTGATTTCATTGAGGATGACCTCGTTGATGAAATATTTTTTCAGGTCAGATAACAAAAAACTTTAGAGAGACAAGAGAAAGTTCTTGTTTTAAAAAGTTTTTGAGTAGTGAAAGCAAAGGCACTCAATGAATTCTAATCGTGATTTCCTTTGTAAAAACACGAACTCATTCTCAAAATCAAATCAGTAAGAAATAAGTTTGAAATTCTTTTACTTTCCCTTTCAAGGAAATGCATTAAGGTCTTTCTTTATTTTTACTCATTCTTGCTTTCATGAATGAAAACAATTTAAATGAACTGATATGTTTTCACTAAGTCCTTTAACCAAAATTAAAGAACAAACATAATTCTAGCATGCGTCAAGCAGATATTACATAAATATAAGTCTCAAATAAAAATTCACGAAGCATGTTAACATTTCATTTCGGATTGTCACAAAGATGCATTTAGTTGTGAATTACGATATTCTTTCATAACACAAAATGATTTCTTTAAATTACAATATACAAGTATGAATATTACACAATGCGTACATTTACATTATCCAAAACGATGACATTTGCTTTGTCACCAGGCTTCGATTGGAATATATGATGTGATACAAAATAAAAAATTCAGGTGATAAACACTTTACTCAAACAAGAATTTTCAATTGTTACTAAAATAATTCAATTACGTTCTATTACATTGATTAGAGTTACAATAAATATTTATGACATACCCCTTAAAGTTGATAAAAATCTTACTATTTAGAATCGGTACTGTTATATTTTAAAAAAATATTTGAGAGATTTACATTAAACTTTTGGGAACATTTTCAATGTTACTAATTGAATGGTAGACACAAACAACTTAATTATGTTTTTCTTTTTATATTTGTAAACACAGAGAGGAAATTAAGGTTGTATTCATTTAAGATCCAAAGTTATACTTCCTATTTACTATCTTAACTGGGTGCTTCCATTTCACATTTGTCTCCTCTGTGATTCTGGGTCGAGCTGGTGAAATCTTGACCTATAGAAAATTATCTTAGCTTTCTCTCATAAGTTTCACTTTTAGAAAATTATGTAGCAGCAAATAAACTTCACTTTTAATATTGGACAAAGGTTAACTGTAGCAATTATAACAACATAATTGAATGGACATGGAAAATAACAAAGGCACATCAGAAACATTGTTTAGCTTGGATTTAATGTTTATTATTTCACTATATAAAAATAAGAGTAGGAGTAAAAAATAAAATATAAAAAAATAACTTACTTTACTGATTTGATTTTAAAATAAATTGTCTTGAAAAATTTAGAATAATGACCAGATTAAAACAAAAAAATTATAGGTTCCAACAATACTGTGGCATCACGAGCGTCTATTAGATGCTCTTCAGAAGCGTGTAGTTGATGATATGCAATCAGTAGGAGATGTACTACTGGATGCTGTAAGTTTAATTCTATATTGCCGTTTCCGTATTAAATTAACTGAATTTATTATTTCAGTTCCGTCAAAATTCTCTCTTAGAATGTTATTCATTATTTGTTCGAAACTGGAAGAGTGCGAAAGGCTCATTAAAAATGGCACTTGCTTCGAAACCTTCCCTTGGTCGTTTCCTAGAATCAAACGCTCGACAACACAAAGGGAAATTAAACCTTGACTCTCTCCTGATTATGCCAATCCAAAGAATACCCAGATATGAACTACTCGTGAAGGTAATTTTAGAATTTTTTGAAAATTTCATACCTAAGCAATAATATTGCATATTTTTTTAAAGAGAAGGAATTCCTTATAAATTGAATTGGATTTAATTAATTTTTGTTTTAGGAGCTCCTTAAGTACACACAACCAATACATGATGACCATTCAAGACTCATTCTCCTTTCCGAGAAAATTAAGGAGTTCGCACTTCACATTGACTGTGCTTCTGTGGATCCAAATGATAGCAGGGATGTAGAAATTGAAGGTTGGGGAGCTGGCTTAGGACATCTTGTTAGACAAGACATCCTTCCTGTTTTTTTCAACAATTCCCGAAAGGAAAGAGCAGTTTTCTTATTTGCTGATTCTTTGCTTATTGCATCCATTAAACGAAAAGGAACTAGAAAACCATCGTAAGCTCAAAATTAATCAATTCGAATTTCATGTTTGGAATTAAAATTTTTTATTAGGTCAAATCCAAATTTTCAATCAAATTGGGAAGGATGCAAGTTAAAATTAATCCTTAAAGCTGGCTTAGGCGATGTTAAGTTGGTAAACGAGGAATTTCGTGAAGTTGTGAAAAGTGGTGGATCTGGCGATGAAGTTGATGATCTCCGAACAATTCGTCAAATAATGGAATTAGCTTCATCGTTACGATGTCCACATGGCGGATTGGATGATGTCTTAAAAGATATGCTTGCAGCTACAAAAAATACAGGTGGTGACGAATCGGTTGAAATTCAGATAAAAAATATTGATGGAAGGTACTTTAAATAATTATTTAATTAAACACTCTTAATTAATTTCTTGAACACAGCGACACCCCTGATTGGATAAAAATAATGTTTGGGACGCTGGAAAAGAAAAACGCTTGGCTTGAAACATTTAATCATACAATGGCTAAATTTTGTAAGCTTATCATCTTAATATCAGTATTAATTAATTAAAATTAACTATGTGTAAATTATGTAGTACGTTACGGTGTTGGGAGGTCTCAGCAACTGCAATTCGTTCAAGCTCTTCCAATAAGAAAAACCCGTGCAGGCTTACTACTTTCCTGCGCAGCTCCAGTTTCTCTCCATAATAGAATAAGCAAAGGAGAATTCAGCGACGTTTGGGTTGCTAATTCAGATGGATACGTTGGACAAGTATGTATTCTTACTTTGCATCCTGAACCAAGCATTACGTCGTGTAATGGGGTTTGTAACTCAAGAATAACTTGTATGAAAGCAATACCTCCCCCTGATCATCCTCCACATTCATCTTCTGAGCCACCACATACTCAAGACACCCATTACGAAGAAGAAGAATACAAAATCAGAATAAGTACGTTTACATAATTGGAGAAAAAATTGTGTTATATTGATTTTTTGAATTAAGGTCACAAGGAACACTGGAGTGTGTGGTTAGGAACAGAAGATGGAGGCCTTCATATTTATGACTGTGTTGATTCAAGCATTCGTGTAAAGAAAAATCGACACAAAATTCAGCTTAAAGCCCCACTCAATACTATTACATATTACGATGGGAGAGTATTTGTTGCTCTCGGAAATGGAGATGTTGTTGTTTACACAAGAAATACCTGTAAGATTTTCAGAAGTTTAAATATTTTAAGGAATTTAAAAATGAAAAAATGCGCATAGGCAAATAATGCGGTCTGTTAATATTGACATTCCTTATTTAGATTTTAATAATCTTGCTTGTTTTTAGATGGGAAAGGTTGGGCAACTGGAGATCCAAGTTGGGTGAGCATACAATGAATCAATTGAATTTAATATTCACGGAGTATTCTATAATTCTGTATTTAAGGTAACAATTGGTTCTGCAATGGCTCCTGTGACAAAAATGCTCTGCGTAGGAAGGGAAGTATGGTGTGCTTGTGGTAATATTTTGAAAGTTTATGGAGATAATGGAGGAATGCTGGAATTGGTACAATCCATCCAAGTGACAAGTGATGGAGATCCGTCCCCAAATTCGAAAGCCATAACAGCAATGGTCACTTGTGAAGACTGGGTTTGGGTTGCCGTTGGATCATCAATTATTAAAGCGTATGCAAACAATACATTCGAATTGCTCCATGAAGTTAATGTTGGACCCAGTGTCGCCAAAATACTCGCCGGTAAATTCATAGGATTATTAAATTGATTAATTGATTTTTAATCACTTTTAATGGTATGTTGACTTAAGGTTGTGATGATATAATCCGTCAGCATAAGACTGCATGTCTTCGTGTTACAGCTCTATACTCCTCTGCAAATAAATTTCTGTGGATAGGCACAAGTGCTGGTGTTATTCTAACACTTGCACCGGCCAATAGTCTAGATTGCAAACTTACTCCACTATCCTATGGTAATTAAGTTAAATTAGAATTGTGGCTATATTTAATTTCTCATTTTCAACAGGCCACACGGGTCAGGTTAGATTTTTAACTTCGTGTGTCAACAGAGATTCATGGACAGTGATTAGTGGAGGAGATGGATTTGAAGAATTTAAACTAACTTCAGAAAAATTATTTGTGAGATTACAGACAATTTTATAACTTTCTTCAATTTTTCTAAATTAATAACTAATTTCAGTTCCGCTCATCGACACCAACACCCTCCTATAACAACAATACGACTTCATTTTCTTCAATAGTGACAAGTCTCATTCCGTCTGGAAGCGATGGTAGAGAAGATTCGACAAATCATCTTTTAATATGGAAAATTCCAAAACAGTCATAAATTTATTATCCTTGAAGCAAAAAAGGTCAATGACCCTATTGGCTTCAGAATATGAACCTGAGCTCTTGTGATCTACCTGATGACTTTTTTTACTCCTTTTTAATATAATGGAGTAAAACAACGACTGAAATTTTGAGCGATGAACTTATATGATGCTGCAAGTAATTTAAAGGTAACTCATTGAAAACTGACACACCTTTTCGTCCCATGAGTCCAATTATTATGTGAAAACGTACCTTTAGAATCTAGTGAGTTTATTTTAAAAATATGCAAGGATATTGTTATAATAAAATTATTTAATGTAAGGTTGTATGTATATAACTTGTGATGGTCGTGTGGAACAATCCATTCTTTTCCAATGTCGTTTATCTTTCTTTAGTTTCATTTTGATTTTCTTAGGATTTTTCTTCCTTTTGAATTGTTCTACTGTAAAGGCGACAAAACCGAAGAAAATTCCACATCCAAAAAGAAACAAAGCTCCTTCGACATCCAATATGCCAAGTTTTCTGGCACGCGGTGTTGTAGATATGATATATTTTGCTGCATCTGCACAAAAAAGGTTTCTTGGCCAATGCATTTGTTTCCATTTTTCCATCAATCCAGTAGAAATTGATATCCATATTCTTACAACAAACATAAAAAGTGTAAAATGAGAATATAATTTTGGTATTCGATAAATTGATTAATTAATTTTACTCATGATCAAATAGATTGAGGTATGAACTTTTCTTTTGTACCGTCAGTGCAATACCCACTAATTAAAATATGAATTAAATACAATCCTGAAAAGTTTCAAATAATGTTTATTACCTTTGAAAAATTGTTTTCTAGCTATAGTAAGACGGCATTTTTTCTGTTCTGCAAAGTCTAATCCTAATGCCACATCTAGGAATGATTTCTCCTGAAATAGAAACTTATAAACTTAAAGTTTAATTAGAGTGCAATTTAAGTGGGTTACTTTAATAAATGCATATTTTCCAGTGACGACTTTTGCAACCTGAAATTAAACAATTTAGTTTAATTTGAAATAATATTAAAACAACTCACTCCTTCGAAATCTTGTTTGATCAAATTATCATCATCAACCCTATCTCCAATTTGCTTAAAAACTCCAATGCTTGCTTCTGACTAAAATATTTTTAAAAAAACCGAATTCATATTTTTTTTAAAATTAAAATGAGTAACTTTTACTTTAAAAAGTGAGTGATGAACAGTTCCGAATCGAAAAGTCCACTGTAGCTTTTTTTGCTTTACAAGATCTTCTAAACTGTCCACCAGATTATCTAATTTTGGAGCTGATAGAAATGATACAAGAATGGCTAAATATGTATTAGCTACGACGAGTGTGATAAGCCACCAAATGGCTACCATAAAACGTGTTGTTTTATCCAGTTGAGTGATCACGCCTGAATAAATTAACTAAACACAATCTAAGTTAAATAAAAAGAAAAATTAATTTACCCTGTTGAACAAGTGATCCTGTTATGAAAAATCCTAAATCGGATATTGCGTGTCCAAATGATTTTGTTTTGACAGGTTTATCAGTATGGATGGATAAACTGAAAACATGTAAAGCATAAAGTGTAGGGATGATAACACCAACTGTAAGCCCCACGCCCAACCAAACCTGTGTGATCAATTTCTTAATTCAGGAATGGATTTATTTAATTTACTTACAGGCTTGCTGAGTGGCCGAACCTTAAATTGTACAATCTAAATAGGTAAAATTTAATTTATTAAATAATAAACGTACCAAAACTGTGAATTTTTCTCCTTCCGTTGGTGCAGGTATCAGAATACCTGTTGGCTCTTGATGAAATGCTGCTGTAAAATCAACTACTTCATTTCTGTCCAACGTTACTGAAAAACTGGCTGCTCCAATATCAGCTTTCTAAAAACATTTAAATAATGCTTGGGATTACCAAGATTTAACTTGACTGACCTTTTGATCAATGAGACCAATCATGCCGTTCCAAATGGCTTTTTTTCCTCTTCCTTTTTTAACTTTTGATCCCCAATTTCCATCAAGGGGAGTAAATATATTCATTCTGTTTGTAAATTCTCAGATAATCTTTACAGGTGAAAAATGTTCGTTTCCCATTGGTTTACTTACGTGAAATTGTGCTTGATGTTCATAGCTTTTAAAAATTCGAAAATAACACCACTATATGTTACTTCCCCGTTGGATTCTGTATTTACAACAGAAAATGGAGCTCTCTATTGAATATAGAAAAACTTTAAATATATTCATGGCGGAGAATATTTACGTATACTTGAATTGTGACAACATTAAGCTTCCTTCCTTGTAAGCTTCTTGAGGCTTTACGGATTAATTCTGCCGAGAACGTATAAACATCAGTTGGACAACTGAAATAAATGTCACCAATATCTGATTCAGTTGTATTCCCGTCATTAGTTAAATCGTTATCGAAGGAATTTGTGCAAGCCATGCATTGATCGTAATAGAATATGGCTTCCGTTGCTACGCAATTCATAAGATATGAATTCACTTTCAAAAATAGTAGGTTAAATACAATAAGTATTTTCATAATTTAGATTTGTTTCATTTACTAAATAATATTCAAGATTTCTGATAAGTTTCTGGGGATGGTTCGTTTGCATATCCCTTATATACAAGAAAATTCTTTTAAAAATTCTTCATGTGAACAAGTAATAATGTCAGGTGTCATTACAATGGTTTTTAAGTAAAGTAATAATTTTTCATTCTTGTAAAATATTTATACGGTGAAATCATTGTTCCACATTTCCTTAGGAAGGATAAAGAAAGAGAAAGAGAAAATAGGAAAAGGAATGCCTTTCACTCTTTTTTCACAAGTTTTCATTGTTGATGAAAATTCATACATTTTTGTTTCCCTTTCGCCCATCATTAATTATTTGAGATACTTTGACGCATTTTTTATAATTTCATGTCGTTCTGAAATAAATAATGGCTTTGTGTTGATAGATTCCAATTTCCAACAACAAACATAAATTCATAGAAGGGAAATAAATTCATGCTTTAGAAATTATTATAATAAATATAAACTTTGTATTTTCATGAAGAATCCTATGTGTTGTGTGCTCTTGAAATCTACCGAACCCTTGACCTTGTCATTATGTTCTTCCAACAATCAAAAATTGACTTAAACCAACAGCCCCAATATGTATACCATATTAAAATTAATCCAAACTAACATTTTCAACATAAGAAAAAATTCTCATCAAACACACACAACAATATAAAAAATGATTAAAACACAACAATATCGTAACATGTATGAATGTCGCCACAATTCGTCCGGCCGGACTATACACCAGATGAATTCAGAAGGACTGGACTGGAATCATCCCAAAGATCACAGATCACTCTTTGTCTTTCCTAACTTCATCATCATGTGAGATTCTTAGTTATTCCACAGAGTTCTTATAACTTACGTCGCAATTTACTTTTTAAATTTTTTGTTTTTTATATAAATATTCTAATCTTAAAGTTTTCTGCATTAATTAATTTGGACATTTTAATTGTTAATGAGTAGACGATAATGACAATAAAACGTGTTTTCTCAGCTGATTTTTGTTGACAGAATCAGCTGACAAGTGACAACATTACAACAGATGCAACCCTTCTCCTTAAATATTCCAAAAAGCAAAGTAAGTTTTTATGAAACGGAATAAATTATTATTCTTTTTATATTTCTAAGATTACGAATTAATTTAGAATGTCAGAAATCCTGTATGAGCCTTAGAAAAAATTACAAAACAAAACTAAACTGTGTTATGTTAAGAAAATTTAGTACAGGTGGAGAAAGCCGGCTTTCTCCACCTTCCTTAAATTTTCATTTCTTTCATTATTCTTTGTGGTTTTATGTATTTATATTTTGGTAATGGATGGTGGTTGTTTTTCTTTTGATTTAGTCACCGAAGTCATCCATGGAAGTTTTAAAGAAGGAATTTGGGACAGGGACACTATTGATGACAGGGGAACAACAGTTTGGTTGGGAGTCACCAGTAGTAGCTGTTGTAAGTTAAATGAAGGTTCAATACAGGAATAAGTCAACGTGTCCAGTTATCATTAGACTTGGACAATACATCGAATTTCTTCATCACCCACCCCCTTTTCTTTATCCGGAATATTAAAAGAGAAAGACTCAACCCTTTCCATGTTTTTGGAATTGATTTTATGAATTATTCCTATTAAGAATTCTCTATTTCCTTTTAATTATGCATTATTTTCACATTCCTTGGAAAATTTTGAGCTCTTTAACCCAGTTCATTTCATCCTGTCGTTGAGACAATGGAGGACTTCGATACCCTTAGCCCTCGCTATCCACCAGTCCAACCACCTTCACATGGAAACGCAAATCCTTACGAAGTATTCGACGGGGACAAGGAATGTGTAGCTGATTACATTCAAGAGGGCAAGGACGATGATGAATTTGACAATCCATTTCGTCTAAGGTCTCCTCGACGACGACGAGAGGGAGAGGACACACCGGAAGATGAAGAGGAAGAAGATTCTGATCCCACTTCTTCTTTTTTCTTTCAGTTGAAAAGTGTTGGTCCAAAGCTTATCCCATTCTTCAAGACACTGGCTCTATACTTCGTCATCTTCGTACCCGTGGATAAACCTTCATGGTTTGCTGTCCTCCTCAAGTGTCTTCCCGTGGCTTCGCTTGTACTTTTTGTCGTCCTTCACGGAGTCAGTCTCGGACAACAGTAAAGATAATATTTATTTAAAATATTTAATAATAGATAATATTATTAGTAAAGATAATATAATTATTATAGATTTTATACTCTGATATAAAATCGACAGTTTTTTTAACAAAGTGAGGATGAATTTGATAAAATTGTCATAATTTGTTTCATTTCCTCACGAAATCAAATTGTTAAAAAAGTTAAACCAATTTCTGAATTTAAATCCAGAGCCATTCAATCATCTTCTTCATTTTTCATTCCAAGTTTCTTAGGTTTAATTGGTAAGAAATAGTCAAGGGATTTCAGTTCATCAAAGAGATAATGATCAGGGAATTGTGGATTTCCAAAAAGTTTTCCACACATGAATCTTAGGAGTGTTTTATTAACCGACGAAGGAGGTATATGTGATCTAAATGTCTGTCCGTCCGTCTGTCCGTCCGTCTGTCTGTTAGCACGATAACTCGAGAACGAGTTAACGGATGTTTATGAAACTTGGTATATAAGCATTTGAGGTCAAGACTGAGGTCAAGTTCAAAAATGAGCAAAATCGGAGCAGTCCTTAAGGGACTTCTCCTAAGGGCCCAAGCAACAATGTTCAATTTTTCACTTCTACTTTCACGAATTCACTACTACTTTCACTACTTTACTACTATTTTCACAACTGAGGATAGTAAATGACTATTTTCACTAGTGAAAGTAGTTGAGACGATTTTCACTTGTGAAAGTTGTAGAGACGACTAAGCTCAACAAGCTATACCTAAGACTAAACTTCGTCGGTTTGCATAATACTGACTATTGTACGGTTTATTTTCATCTGAAAATAGGAATGGAGCGTTTTCAATTTTTACGGATAAAATTTCTCGATAAATTGTTGAAATAAGACGAATTACGGGTTTATAAGCTGGTAGTCGGAAAGCAAGTTGATCCGCCTTTGAAAGTAATTCAATGATCCAAGGTAATGTGAAAACAAGGCGTCGTAGGAATGTAAGATTAGAAAATTTAATTACTTTCAAATAATAATATAAAATTGACAAAACATATATTTTAAAATTCCTTCAAATTAATTTAAAAGTCACTACTTTAAACTCTTTTAAAAACTAAAATCTAATTTGACATGAAAAATTCGATGTAACATATCGAGAACGTATTGTCCGTCAGTTTCCAAATCCAGTTCTCCAAAGTTTACCTCCATATTCAGTAAATTCACAGGGGTTTGGGTCAAAGGATTGTTGATTTGCAAAAAATATGCAATTATACTGGCAATTGTAACAATCGCTTCCATCCGAAATGTAAATGTTGTATCCGGGCACGTAAACAATTTCATTTCTTCCAGTCTTGTCTTCGTTTCTCCTTCGTATATCTGGTCAGCACTTCCAAAAGGTCGATCTTCATGTTGACGATGTTTGGAATCCCTTTCACTAATTCTTTTTCCAACGTAGTAGACTTTTCGATTGTATTTTATGTAGACAACCCCAAGTTTATCGCCTTTTTTAAATTCACGGACAAATGGAGGAAGATCAGGTGGTGGTCCGTCTGTTGGTGTCCCAGTCATTTTAATGTTCGATTCCTGAAGAAGTTGAACCAAATAAGCGAGATTCCCCTTGGGGATCTGGACCCTTGAAGACATGAACTTTGTTCTTTTTCCTCTTTTCTTAAACAGGGTTTTGAACATATAAATCATCTATATAAACAAATAAAATATTTTAATGCATTTGTAATTGAAATTCAAAACTAACAAATAACATACCTGTTGACATGATGATTTATGGCTCACATCTACTTTATCTGCTGAACAGAAACCTGGACCTGGTTTTAAATTTTCACGATCCTCTAACGGCACCGTATCTACAATACCTGAAAAACAATCTAAATTTAACACAAATTATAAAATTAAAACATCAATATTACCTTGCTTAAAACGAAGCTCTTCTTTCTGTTTCTTTTCCAATGTCAACAATGGAGTTGTAACCTTGTATTTTCTGGTGAAAAGAAAGATTTTTTCTTCTAGTGGTTTATCCAGTTTGTAGCACTTGTAAAAGAATCTCTCTTGGTCGCCACAGCTGGGACAAACAATTCGATTATTGTAAACATCAGCACGGTAGAGCCCGCCCGTAAAACGAAAGCAACCTAAATATAAAATTAATGTAATTATTTTAAATAAACATACATATATATATTATACTTACATGAGCACATTCTGATATGAGGATACACTTTTCCTCTTCTACGGTCTTCTCTAAAAGCAAAAATTGATCTGCGGTTTTCCGTTCCATAAGTGTAGATTTGAAAATGGTCCACCCAACCAGCATCACTAGGGCATACACCACCTGGAATCCATTGCGATGGTCTAAGTCGACAAATAGTTTCATAGTCATCAGTCGTCACTTTTTCATATTCATTTTCATCCCATCTCATCAGTAAAGCAATTGCCTTCTTGCCGATTTTGGTATTTGAATCTATGATAAAATTTTAAAATTTATTAAATATACAAAAAAAAAACATTTGACAAACTCACTTAAACTATCGTCCGTGTCGGGTTTAAACTGTGACTTGGATTCCCGTAAGAGTGGATGAAATTTTGGAAGAATCTTAACTTTATAGACTCCATCTTCCTAAAATTATAATGTTATATTTAGATAAAAATTATAATATTATAAACAATTAATATTACGGGAGTATTTGTCACGGGTTCAAAATTGTCAACAATGACATCAGCTTGAGGTACAACAGGTTCTTCTTCTCCACCAACTGCTCCAGTTTCGAAAAAGTCATCAAACATACGTTCATACTCCCGTGAGACTTCAGCCGTCACTTCTTCCCTGATGCGTTGTCTATCGTTATTCACGAATGGTCTAGCTGCAGGAAATAATTGATATAGTTCCTGGGAACTTTGGATTACTTCCTCATCCACGTCCACCTCCTCCTGTAAAATAGAAATTGAAATTAATTTACGTTAATTATTGTTTATATGTGAAAACTTACAACATCTTCCATTTCCATACTGCTTCCTGTCTAACATTAAAGTCAGACAGGAGCTCCCAACTACAACCTGAGACTTTTTTCAACAATTGAAATTAAGTTAATTAAAATAAAATAAACCAAACAAAAACAATAAATAAAAGCAAAGAATAAATTTTTATCACGAGGTGTAGAGAGAGCGCGAGCGGGAGTAAAGTCTTTGTTATTGAAAATTTAAACACACTTCACAGAATAAAACAGAATCAGTTTAGTTGCAGTGTAGGGCAACCACTCCACTCCACTCCGGAGTGGAGAGGTTGTTTTTTTACCCAACACTGTTTATCTAGGACAACAGTATGACAACGATTTTCATAATTTATTTTTCCTTTATGAATTTTTTTGATAATTTTATACTAGGCATGCATTCGCCCGGAAAATTCTTATGGGTCTCGTTCTATCTTGCATTGGTGATGCATTTTTGGTATGGCCAAACTATTTCCTTCAAGGGATGATTGCTTTCTCTTTTGCCCAGGTTAGTAGTGACATATAATTATTCTATCACAAGAAATTAATCAATCGTTATGTATAGGTGTGTTATATTTGGGCTTTTGGGTTAGAGCCACCTGGATGGACATTTGGAGTCATTGTATATGCTATTACAAGCATCGGTAAGTCAGTGGCACTGATTACACCGTAAATATTATATTGACAAAATTTAAGGTCTTGGAATGATTATGCCTGGTTTAATGCTGAATGATGACAAAGGACTCCTCGCTGGAGTCCCGATTTACTTCGTACTTCTTACTACTATGTTCTGGAGAGCATGTAAGAAGAAATTTTTTAACTTTTAGAAATTATAATTAATAAAAAATTAATTCTTTTCAGGTGCTCGTATTCAAGTTTTTGAAGTAAGGTTTGATTATAATACAAAGTTCATGTTTTTAAATTAATTATTTCTTAGGACGTATTCACTTGGTCAAAACTATGTGCAGTATTTGCTTCTATGCTGTTCGTCGTTTCAGATTCTACACTTGGAATCAACAAATTTTTTGCAGAAGTTCCTAACTCACAGGTCAGCAGCATCTTATAATCTTTCTATTATGTTCATTGCGATTGATTTTTTTTGTACAGGTTGTGATAATGGGAACTTATTACGCAGCACAGCTTGGAATTGCTTTAAGTATAGTAAATTCCCATAAAGCTTTTATTCGTCAGGAGGTTGAATCTGAAGTAATTGACATTGATGGATACACTGGACACTCACTATTTGGAGAGGGAACTTCACGAGGTGGAGGAAGTGGAAAAAGTGTGAACTGGAAAAATTCCCATCCATCTTTTGATTCTGATGACGACGATGAACTCACACTCCCGAAATCAAGATTCGAATAGATATTTTATCGCAAGCTTGGTCACTCAATTCCTACCACACCAAAGCAATATTCCTTCATACCCAAAGTAGAAGTAGTAGAAATCATTAGTAGAATCATTATTTTATAACTTAGTGAATCCTGTCCTTGGTGACATGGACATGGATGAAGTGTGATGTGACGTATAGGCAATAAGTACAAGTAGGAGAGTGTCCTTCGTATGCCTTGAGCATAACAGGCAGCCTAACCTCGTATACTCAAGTTTAGCTTAAAATTTGTCAATTCACATACACATCCTCTTTCATTATGTCACGCTAATTGTGTAAAATTACCATTAATCCTTTGATCTTTCACTTTTTGCCCACAACTTAGCATCTTTCTTATCTGTGATCCCAACATTAATTAATGACTGTAATCATAATTAATTAAGGTTTAGTCTTAAGTAACTTTAGTATATAAGATTGTGACCTGTGACTTGTAATGAGCATTCCTTATAAATTAGAATAATTAAACGTAAATCTCACGCATGTTCAAAATAAGTTTCGAACTCCTTTAATTTCATCTGAAACGTAATTTCACAAATCCAAAATTTGTTTGAAATTTCCTATTTTACGCACGCGCCAGTAACACAGACAAGTAAAAGGTCATTTACTGACCTACTGGAAAGCTAAAAACTATAATATCACATTGACAAGAAGTAAAAAGGCTAGTCTACCTTCCAATCCCGTGTTTTTACTTTTTAATTAATTTCGACATCCAACTCTATGAATAAACTCATAAGCAGAGCCTATTATAGAAATGGATGACGGGAATCTCTAGTAAATCTTCAAGATGATTAATTTGGGGTTGGCCGGAAGACGAACCAAACCAGGAATACTTTTCCCTATTACCAGGGCAGAGTTTTGCAAATAGCAAGTAAATAATTGCGAATTGTGTTGAATAATTTCGAAAATTTTCAATTTGGCGAATTTTGATGTCTTAATCTCCTACTACAGCTGCGGAACCATCTCGACCGATGAATAAGCTGAGGCCTCCACCTGAAACAAAAATTTATGTTCCATCAAATAATCTTTAACAGCATCAAGCATTATGCAGTTTAGGTGCATGCAAAGCTAAAGAAATTAAAAGAGTTAAATCAAGCTGATAAATCTAAAGATTAATTATTACCAAAATTCAAGCGTTTTATAATAATGTGTTAAGTATTAAAATTTATATGCGTCAAATATACTTTCCGCTACCCTTCTGATTACTAGATTCGCAACAAATTATAGTGACACCGTTACATTGATTGTATATGAGTATTGTTACATTTATATGTGTGTGAAAAGCGTATGTGCATATGCGAGCTTATATTTGTGTTTTTTTGGGTAAAATTAAAAATTAATTGAGTGCAATCCATGAAAAACACCGAAAGACGTACTTATTGACGAAATTCCACCCTTGCCCAGAAATCTAGAGAAGAATTATTATAAATGAGAGCTTAGAAATAGAGGCCCGATTTTTCCAGTTTGGCTATAGAGAACATTCCAAAGCCCAGCTTTCGCTGATTAGAAGAAAATTAAAAGTTTCCAAATCTTACCTGCGTGTGGACATGATTCCAAATTGGATTCACGAAGAAGCTCGTCAATGAGATGCTCAGGATCTACTCTAGTAGAGTCCACCCTTGAAGAACCCACTTTCTCTCGATCAAGGGTCACAGCAGAAGAAAGGGCAGAATTTCTTCCAGACGGTCGTTCCAAGCTTCCGTATTCGGAACCCATTTCTCTAAAACAACGAAATATTATTAAACTAATTAATTAATGCATAATGTAATGAAATGGTTGTAGATGTAATATTTACCGCACAACACCGGAGTCTGAGGACGAGCTTTGGCGACTATGTTCTCCTTTGTGGGATTCTTTTTCAGTCTGTGGTTCAGAGTCTGTTTTCTCGCTCCCTGACATAGGTTCGAGATATGATGGGCCGGAAGGTACGGGACTGCAAATGAAAATTAAACGCATTCGAGATAAGAAAAAAATATTGAACTTATTTCTTTTACTTACACTTTAAAGCAAAAATCTCCTTCTTTTACTTTCATGCTAATGGTGACTCTGAGCAATGCATTGTTAGCGCGGGCAGATGAAGTGTACTCTTCAAGCAAGTAGCTTCTGCTCTGAGGAGTTCCTCCAGCAAATTCTGATAAATTAATATCGGCATATCCCAGTTTTTGGAAACTTTTCCCACCTTGAGCTTCCCTTCTTACTGAAACACGACAGAATGAAGGATCCAAAATCCCATTTGAAATCGTAGCTGTGAGTTTACACTCGAACTCAAATTGACTATTCCAACATACACGGTGCTCAACTATCTCTTCTCTAAAATAAATTATAACACGAGATTCATATAAATTACAGAATTAAAAACAAAGCAAACTGATTGAGCGAAAGGTTGGATTCGGCGACGACATTAGCAGGATTGTTATTAATTTTGGTTAGCTTAAATTAAAAATACATGTCTGAAAAACGTTACGTTCGCTGTTGAAGTTTGAACAAAAGCTTAAGCCCTATTCCAATCCTATGTTGCAGTCGAACGAATCCATCCGCTTCGCTGAACTGACTGCACTGACTTACCTATCAGACACTTTACGAAAGTTTCCTCCGTTAAGCAGTCTGAGCTTTGCAAAAATGACACCAGACACAAATGGAACGGACGATAGTTCTTCCAGATGAAGGTCTACTAAAAATTTTATTTGTTTTTTAGATTTCCAAACATTTAGACTCATCCTCCAACCCCGGCCACAGAGGCTGGGTTAAGTGGGAAAAAAATCCAGTACTAACTTAATTAAATTATTCAAAATAACTAAAAATTAATTTCAAACTCACTATTTTTATTTATTTGGAAAGAAAAATTAAAAAAAAGATTCTGAAGGTTTGTCAAAGTGACTCAAACCATTCATAAATCACTATCATATGTGGACAATTTTTCAAAAACTAATCTCAAAGGGTTTAATAATTAAAACTCTATTTTAACTTAAAATTCTGTTAAATTACTCTTAATTTATTTATTCAGTTTATGAAGCTTTTTAATCAAAAATTTAGTGGAAATTTATTTTAAATACTATTTTATTAAGATGAATTTTAAAAAAAGTTTAACAACTTTAAAAGTTAAATTATTCTTAAAGAATATGTTTTATATATTCTTGTAAGTCAGTAAGTCAGAGCTTGATTGGGGAATCCAAAATAGTCAAATTTGTTAATTTTTATTTTTGTTATAACATTAGATCGTCTGTCAGTTTCTGGAAAACTGAAAATATGCCCATAAAAGTTTAAGTTTTTGAATTGTGAGAAGAAAATTTTGTGAAAAGTTTTGGGTTGCGTAAGAAGAAAAACCACTTCCATCATCCTCAAAGTCAGTTTTAAGTTTCTCAATTTTTCTATTGTCATTTATACTTAAAATGTTGGATATTAAATTTAGGAAAGAGCAAGAGAGGGGGTCGAGTTAATTTCAAGCTTATCGAGAGTAGTAAAACAAGAAATAATTTTGACTTTTAGCTTTAAAGACATGACCAATTGTCTTCTCACCCTCCTGCTCGTTCGTGGGCCTGGCTGGACGGGTGTACAGAACAACTCAGCCAGTTAATGAGAAAGATTCCAGTTAACTAACTAACTAATCAGTCCTCCTTTCTCTACAGTACAGTACTGTTGCACTCAACTAAACACAAGGACAATAATAATACTTGTAAGATCAATAATAATAATAACTATTTTCTAACGCTATTCAACTCAAACTTATTTCATTCCAGGTCATTTTTGTTTCATGGTCTTATCAACTGATTATAAAATCTGGATACATCCTTTCCTTTCCTCTCTCTTTCGTCCATTCATAATAATTCTTATAAAAGGAAAGGGATTTCTTCTTCTACTGCATGTGTAATATTTGTGAATCCTATTTCTAACCACCAATGAAATGACTCAAGGTTCAATTTATTTTTAATTTTATTTTCTTAGATTGTGGTGACGAAGGTTGAGCAACAACACATGTATATTTGTGTTGGATTTAACATCAATTAAAAATTCTTTTGATTTCATCATCAATTCATCATGGACAGCAACATGGGAACTCTGAAAGATGACAGGGATATCAACTGCTTTCATGGAAGTCTGAGTCGTGAACTAGCGGAAATGACGCTCATGAAAGATGGTAAGAATGAAGATTGCATTTAAAGAAAGACGTTATTTTATAGCAATTGATTTGATTTTTAAGGAAAAGGAGGCAGTTTCCTTGTGCGTGAAAGTACAAGCTCCCCTAATGATTTCGTATTATCCGTATTCTGGACAAATCGAGTTTATCACATACAAATTGTTCGGCACGAGCAAGATTCTTTTTTTTCAATCGGTTTGTTCTTTACGACATATTAAAATTTAATTGCGCATTTTAACATTGTTAATTGTTTAGATGAAAACCATCAAAATGTACTACATGGGTTGGATGAACTAATAAAATTTTATTTATGTGCTGGGGAAGTCGTTGTAGCTGCAGAAAGAATACCTCTTCATAATCCAATTCTATGTTCCCCACCACCTCCAGACTCAAAGAGACACGGAAGAATAAATCTTCTACATCGCGCTGCTGCAGCAGGTAAGAAAAGAATATAAATGTTGGATCGTTGCCAAAAAATAAGTAATAATAATTCAATTATTATTTTGTAGATAAAGATTCAGTTATAGTTGTTAAAGGTCTAGTTTCATCTAAACACAGAAGTCTTGATGCGAAAGACAGCAATGGAAAAACTGCTGTCCACATTGGTTGGTACCCTTTTGCTAAAATTTATTGACAAATTAAAAAGTATCTTTTATTTCTAGCATCCTCAGTCGGTAATAATGATGTCATTCAAATACTTCTTGAAGCCAAATGTAATGTAAATGCCAAAGACTCAAAGAATTGTACTCCACTGCACGTAAGTTGAAATAGCTTAGATTTTTAGTGTTTAATATGACAATAATCTAATTCCTTGGTTAATTTCTTTATCAGGACGCTTGTATCAATAACCGCCCGGAAACTGTACAATTTCTTTTGAGCAATTGGAATGCAGTACCGTGGATTAGAAGTAATGGAGGTAATTTTTTATAAAATTAAATCAAGGAAAACGTGATTTTATATTCAAAATATTTCAGATCATCAAGACTGGGTTCCACTTCATGAAGGTGAGTGAATTGTTTGAATGTAATTTGAAAAAAGTTTATAAAGATTTTGTTTGATTTAGCTGCCTCAAGGGGTCACATTGCTTGTGTAAAAATCCTACTGTCACAATACCACGTAGCTCTACGTCCACGCACACACGATGACAAGTTCCCAATAGATCTCGCAAGAGAATCAAGACAATTAGAGACAGTAACATTCCTTCGTACGTAAAACACAAGACAGTATTATGATAATTATTTTGTACTATAAATTTTTCTTAGAATCATATCGTCCTCCTCAAACAAGATACGGTCGATGCGATTGGTACCATCACGATATTGATAGGAAGGAAGCTTGTGAGCGTCTACAACAAACTCAAGATAGACTCGATGACCCTAGTTTTGGTTACTTTTTAATTCGTTACTCCAATAAACAAAAAACTGATGTACTTACGCTGCTCTATCTCAGAAGTCAACAAAAATTCGCAAATTATCCGATTTTAAAATCTGAAGATTCAAGGGTGAGTTAGAGTATAGAGTTATTATGATTCACTTATCTTAATCTTAATTTTTTTAATATTTTGATAGGGAAAATTTTTCCACTTAGAAAACGGTCCATATTTTGAATCGATGGAAGAATTAGTAGATCATTATTCAAGATGGGCTGATGGTCTACCAACACCTCTTCATATAGCAGTAAACCCAACTGATTTTCGGCGTCCATCAGATACTCTACTTATGCCACCTCCTTTGCCCAAACGAACTCCTAGATCATCTCCTAACAATGGATTTACAAATTCCTTCAATAATAACAATACACCTACTTTTTCTAAAGGTTAGGTGTACTTTTAATATTTTTTTTTCAAATTACACAAGTTTTACTTTTGAAATATTTCAAAATAGAAAACATACCATTCGATTGGATTGTACTTGGAAAACAACTTGGGGAAGGAGAATTTGGACTCGTGAATGAAGCGAAATTTCGTATTCCGGGGGAAAGTACTATTCCAGTAGCTGTAAAGAGACTTAATCAAGAAATGGATGAATATGCTAAAGATCAATTTATAAGAGAAGGAAGGCTTATGCTTAAACTGGATCATGAACACATTGTTAAACTTATTGGCTTTGCATGGGATGGGGAGACGTATATGGTAAGAATTGGTGTGGAGACACTTAAACTTTTATTTTTATGGACAATCTAATTTTTTCTTAGATACAAGAGCTTATGAGGCTTGGATCGTTACGTGACTATTTAGCAGATCACCACGATGAAATTTCACCAGAAACTGATATGCGACTTTGGGCTCACCAAATATCAAAAGGTAAAAATATTGAACTTAAAGCCTTGATCTTTACTAAAAAGTAATAATTGTTTAGGAATGTGTTACCTCCAGTCAGAGAATGTTGTACATCGTGATTTAGCAGCAAGAAATATTCTTCTAGCAAGGAAAGACTTAGCAAAGATTAGTGACTTTGGTCTTTCACGATGTTTGAATTCCGAGCAGGACTATTACACAGCATCAAGAGGAGGGATGTGGCCTGTGAAGTGGTACTTTCGTTTAACCTTTCCATTGATAAAGTTAATCTTAAATCTTCGATTATTGTAGGTATGCTCCAGAATCATTCTCTCGAGCTACATTTAGTCATGCGAGTGACATTTGGTCATTAGGAGTCACAATTTGGGAAATATATTCATATGGGGAAACTCCATTTCCAGGCTTACAGGGAAGAGAAGTAAGTATTATAAACTTTATAAAGTATTGTCGGATTTTAATTGTGAAATATTTTTTAAGGTTGTTGAGTTAATTTTGGATGGGAAGAGATTAGAGAGGCCTGAAGCATGTCCAACGAATGTTTACGAAATTATGCTTCAATGTTGGGATGAAGATCCGAAGAAACGAATTACATTCCAAGACCTCGTAGGTTTCTTTGGATCTTCATCTTCAGAAACGGAAGTTTAAAATGAAATAATTAATTGTTAATGTGGGACCAAGTTACTATTGTATTAAATTCTGATCACAAATTAGATAATATTTGTTTTCGTTAAAAAAGAAAATGTCCAACAATTCACAAAGTGCTTCGTACCTTATTTAAATCATGTATCGAGGGATTGTTCTATCCCTTTTTTAAAGGAAATAAAAATTATCATATTTTATTCATTTAAAAATTATCAATTTACTTCATCATTTAAATTAACTTTACGTTTGTATAACCTCAGTTCATTCCTGCTCATGACTGGCTACTGAATTGATATTGGATGAATCAAGAAGAACTTGCAACCGTCGGTGGAAATTGTATCCATTTTTCTAATTTGGTAGGAATTATTGACTTTGACATCCACCAAATCACACCGACGACGACATCACACAGACTGAAATTACTTTAAAAATTATGAAGTCCTTCAAAGCTTTCTCTTTCCTCAGGCCAAAGTGGATATCAAGCAGATAAAACTCAAATGAAACTTGATTCCTAGGCACTCAAATCGCTGATTGTAGTTTATCAATCAATCACATTTTAATAACTCATCCACTTTGATTTACTTGCTGTGTTGAAGTTTGAAAAATTGGAGGACTCATTTACGAGTAATTGAAAATTAGCATTTCTTACTGAATTGTGTGAAGCGAGTTTTCGCAAATCTTTCAGCGATTTGAAGCAATTCCTCTTTACTAATAGCTTCCTCAACTTTCCCCCTGCACTCCGTGATAGTTTGAATTTGTACTGGGGAACTTCTCACTGTCATCCAATATTTTTGCTCATCGGCGAGCACTTGATCCATTACGGCTTTGTAAGTATCGAGTGATTGGAAGCCCACAATTTTTAAGGCAGCTTTCAAACCATGAAACCGGGATTCCTGTTCAGCCTTATTCAAGCCATCGTTGACTCCAGCCTCTGTCGAGGTATTTTCTGCTTGGGCCACTTGCTCGAGTGGGTCCAACAATATGGCTGAAGAACTGTCAGATTCTATTCTCTGTATCATGATTTTATTTCTTTCTGCCATCTTTGCAAATTAACTGGACTGGAACCAACAAAAAAATTAATTATAGTTAACTCTTATATAATTAATTTAATGAACAAATACACAGTTGCATTATTATAACAGAATTAATCAATTCTTGTTGAATTCGTGCAAAGTCTTTTGGAATTATTGGACAGTTGCATAGGACTTACACTTAACTTATTAATTTTTTAAATCAATCAAAAATGGATCCAACCCAAACCAAATGAAACATGTCAACCCTTGTTCCTAACAACTGTAATTTATTGTCAATGATGTTACTTACCTTGTTTTGTTGAAATAAATTAGAATTAGAAGAACTGATAACGGAAAGAAACCGGGACCGACAGACAGATGATGGACAATTTATTTTGAATTGACAAGGACAGCTTAGATTTTTCATCATTGTCCGCTCTCGTCACTCGTCACTCGTCACAATGCAATAACATTCCTCGACGTCTCTTCTTTCTTTGGAGGGAATCCTAACTTTTGTATTTGGAACAAAATTAAATGAGCGATATGTATTATAAAAGCACAAATGGAAACATAGCACAGATTTGGACAAAATAAATTATTAATCAAATTAATTTTAATTGTATTAATTTAAAATAAATTCAATTTAGATTATCTCAAATTATTCATGAAATGACATAAATTTATGTTATTTAAAATTAAACTAAATTACATCATCAAAACGCCTAAATTTGATTTTTTTTAAAATTTGCCCAGATATACATCTGTGTTTAAATTAGTTCAACTCCACAATTTACCAAAACAAACATGCATTCTGCCAGCCAGACAGACGAATTTTCCATGTTAAAAATAAAAAAGTTTAATTCAGTTTTTAATTAAAATACGCAAGTATTAGGTTAACTTTTGCTCTAAAGGTATATTTGTCGTGTCGTATCATCAACATTCAACACTACATCGGTAAGATGTTTTAAGTTGTTTAAAAGGTAATCAATTTATTCATATTGTAATTAAGTAATTATCTTAAATTCTCTCTTTCTTTTCAATTAGGAAGGACTCGTGCGAATGCAATAATTAATCAAGGAAGAAGAATAACAAAAGTATTTTCAAAAACACATTTTCAAAGTATGGAATTCTTGAGAAATGTCTATCCACCAAGACCAAGCTATAGGCCAGCCCCATCTGCGACTATAACCCGACCTACAAATGAAGTTTGTCTTCGACTCCAGAACTTCAATGAGTATATTTCTCTTATGCTACAAGCATCGCGATACTTGGACTTGAAATTTCTTTGTGCGGATGGATTCTTGTGGGCACATAAAATTGTCATTGCCAATGCATCTCCATATCTTGCAAGTACATTTAATGATCAGGTACTTTTTTGTAAAATTAAGTTAGTTTAGTTTGTTTTTAAAATAATTAGAATATTCGATATAATTATAGAGATAATATTAATTTGTCCTAAAAAGTATGAAACACGCCTAAACTTTTGGCCTAACTTAACATTATTCTTATGGATGTTAGGTCAAAAAGTTTAGGTGTGTTTCATACTTTTTTAGGCGGACTTAATTCACACCCATAATTATATATTGGATTTTTTAGTTTCACTTATATTTTATCTACTGCTATCCATTAATCTTCGTTAGAAATTGAACAATAATTTGTATTTATTCGGTTTATAGGAAAAGCTAATTAAAATATTACTTTTTTAGCTTCCGGGCGAAATAACCATAGTAAGTGTAGAAGATATATCAGTAGCTGTTCTTCTTCCAATGCTCGACATAGCATACAGAGGGTCGTGTGTGGTGGCTGAAGATCTTATTCCTAAACTCAGAGGTAACTTACACCTTTTATTTTTATGCTTAGCTTAAAAATTATTTAATTATACAGAAGGGATGATGACACTTGGATGGGTTAGAATGGAAGTTTTGAACAAGACTTACGTTGATCCAATCAATCCATACAGCAATGGGAGCGATAATGGTGCACCAGTTGTTCCAATCGGTGTTTATCCACCTAGTCATACAACAGTAGCATTATCTCCATTTTCAAAAAACCAAGGTCCAATGAATACACAGCTACCACCGCCAGATAAAGATGATGAATGGAACGATCCCCTATTTGAAAAAATCAACAAGGAAATAAAGGCAAAATCTCGATCACGAGTTGTAAGTCTTTTATTTATTTTTATGTCTAATTTAGTTCTTAAAAACTGCCATTTTAAATCGTCGTATTTTTAATAATACCACCAGAAGAATACGATTTTGAAATAAGCTTTTTTTCAAATCAATGTAAGACACTTTAAAAAAGTACTTATATAAAATCATTAAATCAAGACTAATGTATAATATTATTATTATGGATGCATTTGACATATTTTTGGTATAAAATACGCAATTAATTAATTTTGTTTCTGTAATATTTCAGGATGAAAATGCTAAATCAAATGTGAACAAATTTTGTAACAGCGATAGATTTGTTATTAATCCACATGCACAAGCAAATAGATCTAAATTTAATCATCAGCGACGAAGTTCAGATTCTGTTGAACTGGAATGTGACCGAAAAACACGAATGGGTGATGCTGAATTGAATATAGACTGTGTTAAAGGGGCAAACAGAGCACAAGGTTATCAATCCTCAAATGGTGAAGGCAGCTATTCTTCTACTTCTGTTCAGGGACAAAATTCAAGTGGTGTCGAACTTAAGGAAAAACAAAGTAAAATTGTAGAAGTCATTGATTTGGATTCTGATGATGATGACAGCAAGGAAATCATACCTCAAAGCAACAATAATAATAATTCAACTAGAAATCCAGAAATACAAAAACCAAGTGCTGAAAATGTGCCTGAACAAACGGATGATCTAAGAGATATCAAAATCAATCCTGAAAATATTCCGGTTGAAAATAAGACTGATGATAAGTATTCTGATGGATCTCAAAATTATAAGAAAAGTAATAAACGATTTCTTGGTAAGACAAAGACTCAAATATTTATCAAATCTTATCACCGTTGAAAATGTATTACATTTTTTAGATGGTGATAGCGATATTAGTAGTGCTTGTTCTTCGGCCAATTCAAATGTTACTGAAAATGCCAAGAGACCTCGTTGGGATGAAAACATTCATGCACAATGTTAGTTAATTGAATTTAAAATTACACAATTTCTCTAAAATTGTTTCATGATTCAATTTTATTGCAGCGAATTTAAGTGATGAAGATGACTCTATCAGGATTATTAGCGTTGGAAGCCAAGCAAATACAAACACGGACGAAGCCGGAAGTTCAAATTCCTCTGCTACGATGAATTCATCTTATTTTCAAGCTGAAAATGGAATATTTGTCCCAAAGATCGTACCGTACGATTGATAAAAAATCTTTGGAATCGATGATACCTTCCATGCATTCAATGAATTAAGTACAAAATCAATTTTTATAGGAGAGAAAATGTTTTTGCGGGACGATGTTTTTTATTCTTATAAAGTTCATTCATAGAAATTAATAGAGCTAAGATTCTGTTTTGATGGTATGGGAGTTTATTAATAAAGTTTTCTTACGGAAATTCTAGGCGCATGTAAGATTCATTCTAATAATAGACTTTGGGAACTTCTTACGCTCTTCATTCATCTTACCAAGTTCACCCAGTTTCAAAACTTTTCTCTCAAGTAATTAAAATCCCAGGGCTAAAATAGAACCTCTTTTCTTTTTCGTCTTCAACAAAGTATATAAAAGGGGTACACTTTTTGGTTTTTTGAAAACAATTAGTGTTTCAATGCAAAAAAAAAAGTCTGTCATTCCTGTTTATAATATTTTCTTTTGGAGAAAGTTGAGTGGAATTACATGAAGGAAAAACTGGGTTTGAAGTACCAACTGCCTTCATACCTCTTCAAAAATACCAAAAAATAATATTGTACTTTCCTAAAAAAAGTTGAGGAGGAAAAACCCTCTTAAAGGAACTTTACTTTCTCTGAAGAAAAAGAAAACAACACTGGCCTTCCTTTTCCAAAGGAACAATTTTTTAAAAATCCGACAACTCCCTAACGTTATTTCTCTCAAAAATTCAAAATTGGAATTCCTAACTCACTTGGGACACATTGAGTCCACAAAAAGAATCTTTTCTTGAAATTCTGTGTCTCAAAACTGCATTTGTCATTAGTTGACACAAAATCAAATATCTCTTGAAATTATTCTTGTTTCATTCAATACTAAGACTGGATTCGTAGAAAATGATATGGTTATTCAATTCATAAAAAGTGTAGTCCAAACAATAATGAAAGTAAATAATAATTTAGATTTTTGAATTTTCAAATAATCCATTTTTATGCTTCCATTTTGTAAGATTTATTTCAAATTATATTATTAACGCTAAAAAATTCAAGGATTGCTCTTGCACGAAACTTTATCCTAAAAATGTTTCATTAAAAGCTATGAATTTAATTTTAATTTTTTAAAATATTAATTTTGAATATATTTTAGTAAAAATTCACCAGACTATGGAATTCACATCCTTAACTTCTTCTTCTTAACATTACGTGAAGACGATGTTTTGACATTAAATATAATGATTTCGTGTTGAAATTTGTCATGCGAGTAAAGAAGTGAAAGTTGATTTTGAAGAACTGACTGAAGTGTCGGAATTTCATCCGTTGAAATTATTCGTGGGCGTTTCACCGTGTTATTTCATAGCATTGTTATTTTTCTGGAACGAGTGATAAAAGGCGTCTCTTGGCAGATGTAAATCCTCTCCGTTGGTTTGGTTCGTCGGAGCAGCATTCTGCCTGTCTGTCTTTTTTTCTGAGATGAGGATAATCCGGTGGCTCGTGGCAGCATCGCGGCGGCGGTTTCATGCTTTCTCTCCACCTAATTCAATAGAGAAGATGAAAAATGAGGAAGAAACTTGTTATGAAAAATTGTTCTTATTTTTTAGATTCTGAGTCTTTCTTCTTTTCGACTAGAAAGAAGGGGGATTGGATTGTGTTCCATTGAGAGAGTCGGATGTCAACCTTCCTCTCTTTTGAATTCCAATCCTCCTCTGACATGATACTATTCATGATACCACTAGAACCCAAAACAAGGAAAACCAGTCCGTCAAACTAAAAAATTTCATTTAGGCGTAAAAGTAAAAGTCGAGTGACAAGGTTTTGGCTTTGCTTTTCTCAGCTGGACGTCTCACCGCAGTACATGGACACACACATGCATAGGACTCAAAAGAGGAGGAAAATGAAGGAGAAAGTAGAAATAGGGAGAATAAATTGAAGAAATATGTTTGGAGAAAGCGAGAGAGAGAGTGGCTCCTGGGAGAGATGAATGGGAATGATGTGTGATATTGGCATTTGTTTTTTTGCCCATTCCCCTCCCCAATGATGGAAAGACTAGGTCTAAAAGCTTTCTTCATCAGAATTCGAGCCAAATATCCACCCTCAATCTATCTACCCCCCACACCCATATCTCTAAAACACTATATTCTACAATTGTAATTTTATCACTTCTAATGTCAATTAATTACGTACATCAAACATTTTAAATGACAATTTATACCTTCTTTCTATCACCAAACTTTCCTGAATTTAATTTCCATTCAATTTAGAAAATTAAATTATTCAGTCAGAAATTACAAACATGGAAAATTGAAAGGAAAATAAGCGTTTCGTAACGCTTTGATTTTATTGTAAAATTAAATTGGAAATGAATTAATATAAATTAATTTAATCTTTGATTTTAAATACTGCACTAGAGAAGAAAAAGGCTGAGTTGTAATTACTATTTCTTTGAAAGTTTTGTTTGAAGTTGTTAGGTCAAAGGTCGTAGTGTAGTGTTTTGTGTATCCTATTTTAATTTGTGTGTGGTGGAATTTGTATGATATTGGATTCCATGGGTGCTCTCAGGTGGAAGGTCGTAAAACTGAGTTCTTGATCTCATAATGGAGAAGGTGGGGAGAGACCCATAAAGAAAACCCTCATTTCTATTTCTCCGTAAAGAGACTTTCTCTTGGATGAAATTCCTTTCTCTTTCACATTTCTGATCTCTGCCTCTTTCTCATAAACCAGGAGAGCTTTAGTAGTAAGTCAAGTATGCGAAACGCTAATGGAATGTGAGTCAAAAGAATCTTGTAGTGGGCAGTGGTTTAGCTGAAATAAGGATTTTCATTGGATAGGTAAAATGAGCAATGACCATGGTCCCTCCCACGCTCCATTTTTCTCTTATCCAAATAATGTTTAAGTTAACACTATAACACTGTTATATAAAATAAAATACAAGCTCCTAATTAATTTATAACATTTTAAGTTTATATAAACATGATTTGATTCCCACAAATTAAACTAAGTTTTTTGCAAAGTTACAACGGATTTTCTAAATTTATAAAACCTCTCTAACAGTTGTGAATGAAATGCTTTTGAAACAGGTCATCTCCAACTAGTATACATTTTTTCCATTATTTTAAAATGGGAATAAGCTTCTGTTCCAGAATGACTGGAGCGGAAGAAAGGATCCTAGGAAGTCCTTATTTGATATTTGGTATTTCATGTGTAGCTCAGTGTAAAAAATAACAAGAAGGATTGGGTAAAGGGGGTGGGGAGACTGAGGGGTATAAGAGAGTATGGGAAATTGTGTTTGGACGGGAGATATGATTAGGTGGGTATTATTCACTTTAACTTCCGCTTCCTTGCTTCTCCACCGCTTGCCTTTTCTTTCTCTGAAGAAGAAGAGAAAGAAGGGGACTCCATTTTTCCAATTCTGAAGAAACTGATATCGAAGGGATATCCAGTTCCTCCAGAAAGAACCACCTAATCATATCCACCGCCCAGCAACGAACAGAGACCATCCTTTCTCCAGTCCCTAAACCCATCACTCATGAACACAAAAGAAACTGTCGTAGACATCCCTTACTTCCTAGTTTTACCATTTTTTATTTCATATCATTTTAGTAACAGGTAGTAACAAAAATTCAAATAACAATTCTATGTATTTTTTCAAAGCTTTACTTTCTGAAATAACTTAAATATGCAATATATGCTGAGATAATTTAGAAATATTTTCTTACTTTTGGTCCATCTCTATTTAATAACAAGATAAAGTAGTTTTTACAGGAGACCACTGCTTTCATTTATGAAAGGCAGGAATCGCAGAATGAGTCAATCGTTTTTAGTTAATTTGTATCCTCCAGTTAGTTACTGTTATTTCAAAATGTCTATTGTTTTTTTTTCAATCATTATTTTCTATAGTTAGAAGTGATAGTGTCTTTATACTCATTTATTGATAAAAGAAAAAGGAAATTCAGCTAATAAAAAATATCCTGACCTTATTAACCTAATAAAACGAGAAAGGCGGAAATTCGTTTGATATTTCCGATTGAGTTTTAAAATTGATTACTTTAGATTTGCACCCTAAATCAACTTCATACATAAATTATGGGTAAGGTTTCTTTCCCAAGGATAAAAAAAATGCTGAGTCAACTCCAAGTAGAAATTGAGAGTGAATCCAATCCATTGTTCTTGGATTTAGAGGGTTATTTGTTTGTTTTTAGTAGGTCGTAGTAAAAGGAAAAGTGAAGGCGTGGGAGGGTGGTTGGTTTATGGTTTGAGAGATTAAAAATGACAGATTGGTAGCCAATATTTTAGGGGTGGTCTTTCTCTCTTTGGAGGAAGGGAGAGTTGACGGAAGTAAGCGTCCGTAGATAAAGTAGGAAAAGAGAAGAAAAGAAAAAGTAAAGAAAAGGACTTTTTCCTTATTGATTTTCTTTTCTTGTAAGAAAAAGGGAGACGTTGATGTGATGTGAGGGGTAGGATGGAATGGTGGGGGGGGGGGAAGATGGGTGAATTGAGAATGTTTTTTGTGTGTATGTGATGGTGGGCATTTGGCCGTTGTCGGTGGGGCTTCTCAAGGGATCTCATTAAGTAGAGACGTAGAGGCTCTCTTTCTTGCCAAATGTGAAAGTAAGCTGGACTTTAGCCTGTCTCTGGGACTCTGTATCCCCTGGGCCATAAAACTCCCTTTTCTCTTCCACTTTCACTCCTATACTACCAGTTTCTCTATCCGCCACCCATAAAAACTTTATGTCCCCATCAGACAGAGGCCGGAGATACCAATTTTGGATTCGTCATGCTGCATCAAATGCATAGCAAGTGGGATTCACCCTTCCCCCTCCTCCCTTCATGGTCAGCATCCACAATTTCAAAGGAGGGGCCCAAAAACTACTGATAGGAGACTTGAATACAAAAGGAAAGTCCAATTCAAAAAAAGAAAGACAAAAGAAAGTCCGGAGCCATAAAAGAATAAAGGGATTTTCTGATATCTAAAAGACCGATCACCGGAAATGAAAAGGCAACCCTTTATAATACTATATAATGCTACTTTTTCTTAACATTAAACAAAACATGCTATTTTAACTGTATCCAAAACGCCTTTGTTTTCAGTAATACCGCTCACAACATGGCGTTACTATATATTTCACCTTGTCTGCCAATCATCAAAAATATAAACAAAAAGTGTGAAATAATAATTTGTAGGCTTCTTTTTATAATAACCAAAATATATGCCTTTTTAAATTTTGTTTTCTCATGGATTGGGCAGGTAATCGAAAAGGGGTATCACTAAAGAAAAGAAGGTAATTTAATGAAGGGTATGTTATAAATTATGTGTTAAATAATTTTTGGTTGTTCATATTTTTTACAATTTTCATAACAATTTTAATTTCAAAGTTAGATTTATAGATTTTTAATACGCTTACATTTTTAACTATTTCATTTAAATAATTTAAATTATTTTAATAGGAATTAAATTTATTCTGAAGAATTTAAACGCTAAGCCGATGCTTAAACAAATATCTTTGAAAAAAAAAATTTTCTTAAAGCAATTACGCTTTAAACTAACTTTTAAACTTTTTATAATGTATTTTTGTTCAAAATGTAAAAACCTTGAGAGTATATAATTCTTTTTTCATAATAAATTCCAGATTTACTGGTCTAATAGGGAAACTTCTCACAAATCAGTTTTGAAAAAAGTAATTACCTTCTATTGATTCTTTATTGTGCACCAAAGATTTTGTTAAACGGTAACTTAAAGATTCCTTCCGGAATGAATATTCTTTTTAAAAAAAGTATTTGTTATACTGTTTTAAAAGTCTCGTAAGAAAATTCTTGGAAGCTTATAGATTTGAAGTTTAAGCTGTGTCTGAAGATTTAGCTATTTGGAATTCGGGTCTTGTACATTATTGTATTATTAAAGGATTGTAGAGATGGTTGTAGGGGGGATTATTTGTGCTAGATGAGTTGATGATCTCAGTATAGGAAGGAAGTGAAGGGCCCCGTCATGATCTTCACACGATTGAACGTCTCCTGTTACCTGGGAAAGGGTTTTCTCTTTTCCAGGATGAGAATTGGATTCTTAATTCTCGTCCATTGTCCTCATCTTCATCAATTCAATTTTTTCTTGTATTTGAAAATAAAAGGAAGAGATACAGGGGGTATCTTTCTTTCCTTTTAAAGCAAATCCGTCCGATGGATCCTCTTCTCCTCATTAAGATGACGACGCCTAATCGGATCTTCACTTTGGATCACCACATTCAACACCTGGATTTATAAAAAATACGCAAGATAACATCAAAAAGATAACAATGTACTTCAATTCTTATCATCAAAAGCCAATCCGATTATCCAAAACTCTTAATCTCGAGAAAAATTCAATTAACTTTATTTTTCAAATTCCAATTTATGCTCTTCTGCTTCTCTGATCCAACTAAATGTCACTACTTCTTCAATTTCAAATTTCATATATGCTTCTTTACATTTGGATTTAGCCATGGATTTCTGAACCTATTTTCTTTTCAGAAGATGAATCTCTTGGATTTTTTTTTATATAAAATCCCTCTTTGAATTCAACCCCCAGTCTCATACTTCATACAATATGAATTTCCTATCAAATTTTTGCTATGAATATTATATGTGACTCAAATCATATACTTCACTTCATTGGAATTTTCAAATATAATAATATAAAATTTGCACGTCTTTTCATATTAATATTTTTCATACCTTTGTGCTGTAAGTGGTGATTTAAAAAAAATCACATCAATAAGAAGGGTCAAAATCTTTTATGTTAATTTAATAGAATTAATTCTACTTCATCAATTGAATTATTATAACTACGTTAACATATTTCCGTTAAGAAAAATTTATGCTTGTTTTTCAAAATACAGGTTTCAATTTAAATTTTCCAGTTTAGACAGCCAACCAATTTCACATTTGACTTCTGCAACTTATTTCATTGTTAAAATCCATCGTGCAATTTTTTTTTCCTGACTTCAATTTGTCACAACTCTTAAAGGATTATATTACCCCTACTTTTAATCCATTGCCTCTTTAAAGACTAATTAGTTTAATTTGAGTGAAGAATCATTCCAGGGATATTTATAGAATTTTTTAAAAGTTAATTAATTTAAATTACGAAAACAAAGGAAATTATATTGAACGTTAGATGATGAAATTTGATTTGTTGAAAATAAATGGAAGACCTGACTGGCTTGACTCTTTGACTTTGAAAAGGAAGAAGGTAGACCTGATTTTGTTCTTTATGGGAAGGTAGTATAAATTCTATTCTGTCTCGTCTGCCTGTGGAGAAAAATCCTGAGGGGGGTCTTGGATTTAATCGATAGTGGATTAAATTGATTAAATCCTTCCTTCGAGGCTCTTCTTCTGATCTTCGTCTCTTGTGTCTCACTAAAAAAATCCCTACCTTTGAAGAAGAATAGAAAAAAATTCACTACTCGAAGAGAAAACAAAAGAATTCTCTGTGGAATTTATACGGAAAGAAAAATTGAAATGTCATCCTCTCCATTCATCTCAGATCTAGAAATCTGGGAAAGGAAGAGAAAGAAAACGGAAGACAATTTCTCACCTTTGATTAAACATCTCACTCCAATCAGAAAGCATCAACAACCAAAGTCTTCGAACGAGCTATCAAAAACTACTGATCTCACAAGGGTATTATTGGATGTATTTTCTTTGGATATAAACCTCATCCTCTAATTTATTATTTTTATTTTTTTTATTTACCCGTTTTTTCTACAAAATCCATACAAACCTCTACTATCCTAATACTGTCTTCAGTCATTGAAGAGATGAACTCAAGAAGAACCACAAAAAAAGATTCTAACAAAAGGAGGATCCGAAAAATGAAAAACTCGTTTTGAATTGAACACTTGTATCCAAAATTGCGAAATCAATTTCACGAGAATAGAAATTAAACACCTTCATTTCTTTTCCACCACCGGTCGGATGTGGAAAGGGAAGATTCACATGATCAAAGATTATATAAACACCTTTTTGGAATTGTCAAGTGAATTTTCCCACGACTTTCTCCATCGCAGCATTAAATTACCATATCTTTCAATAACCGTTCGAAAATTGTACAAAGCAACAAATTTTCAACATTATCTACAAAAAAGTTACAATAAATGTTCTTGTTGTAGAACGAAACTGTTTAATTAATGTAATATTTCGTAAATTACTAAATTAAATAAATAGTTTACATTTTGTAACAAAAAAGGTCATTGTAGTATATTCGTTTTTCTTTTTATTTGCATTTACACAATACTAATAAAAAATTATAACCTTTGCCCCCACACCAACACCGAAAACACCATTTCTGCATATTTAAAATTAATTTTGAAAAGTAAATCAATTTAATTTTTTTTGAAAAGGTAGAAAATGCAGTATAGAATATTTTTATTTACAAAATTTTTTTGTATTACATATTTTTACTTTTACAATAATGAAACTTTTGACCATTGGAATATATTGAAGCGTTTATAAAATAAGATATTAAAATAAGATAAGTCCCTCTGTTGCCCCACCCACGTGCCCCTTATTTCCCAGGTGGATCTCTGTTTTCTTAATCCGTGGATCCATGTTACCCCTTTCTCTGGTTTTGAATGGATCTCATTTGAATATGCATAATGCGGAGTGGAGCAGATGGAGAGTCTGCATAGAGCACAATGACATTAAAGGACAATTCCGCATAAATTATCTCCCCTTCTTCGAAGGACCAACGGACGAAGTACGGACAGAGACTAAAGAAGAGGAAGACAAAGAAATCATGGAAAAAATCTCCACCTGGAAAAGCATTCTATCCCCGTTTCGTTTCTCCAATTAGGAAAAAACTCTAGGATTGGCTTATAGTCGAGTCGGATGTCATCCAATTAGGAAATCTAGGAACTGTATAAGCTTTCTACGGAATCAGCTTTCTCCAATTAGGAAACTGAAAAAAAATCCTAAGGCGGAAAACCTACGTAATTTATTCTGGTCAATAATGTATAGATTTTTTTTTCTACACGATTTCATTCTAAAGGTTTGATGCTTCAATGTTTAGTCAACCGAATTGTCCCTTTTTCAAGTACGCTCGAGACTAGATCTGAGATAGTCCAAGTACCTCTTCTCCTAATCAACTCATTCAACCAATCAACACCTTTCAAACCACAACAAACGCAACAAAGTATTATGATATAAAATTTGCATAACTTTCAATATTTTCAAAAAAAAATCGCTGGAGTTCTGTAAAAGGATTTCTAACAAAATGGCATCGTTTTGCAGTGAAATTACGTATCAATATAAAGCAAGAAGCAATGTTTTTGTGTATTTTGCAATTTTGAAATATTTGAAAACTTACTTCTTTGTTTTTAATTGGAAAGGAATTGTTATGGGTGACTTGTTGACTAGTTTTTGTTAATAATGAATCCTGGGAAGAGAAAAACCACCGGAGGAAATTAGGCATGTCAAATTCCATAATCACTTCCACAAAACTCAAATTATGAGAGAAAAGGAGAAAAAACTGAATTTCACTTATTGTATAAACTGAAAGTTCGGAGTTAGGTTTTCCGTGTTTATGGAAACAAAGGGTGGTACCTTGAAGGGGTGTGTATTCATCCCTAAGGGCTCTCTTTTGACTACCATTGTATTTTTAACAGAGGAGCACCCATAACAAAACGCCCACTCACTCCATTGACCACTCCTCTCTCACAAATTATTATCACTTTAACTGGACATATCACCCCTGTCCCTTCGGACATGACACAGTAAATACACCATCAACTCACCAGAAGAAGTTAAGCACTGCTACTAAAATGTGATTTTTTTTTGTAGTTGGGTAGGTGACCCTTTCAGGGATGTAACCCTTTGGTGTATCTTGAGTAGAATTACTGGTGTTGTGTTGTGTAAAAGGATGGGTCTTTTTGAGGGTTTTGAAGGCGACGGGGAGTCAAGGGACTCTATGGGTAAAAATGGATTTTAAAGTTTAAAAAACCAAGGGTTCTTGATTAGCATGAGAAAAGGAGTCTCCGATGATCCGTGTCCCGATCGACCCATCATGATTCGAATGATCAATGGAAAGGGTTATTATTGGGAATTGAAGGGGGGGGGGATGAATTTGGTGGCTCCTGTCTTTCTTTACTGTTCCTTCTTGAATTGTTATATTTTGGATATGGTAATTAGGAGCCACACTCTCAATTCCAAAAATTTCAATTCAAGGTCCAGGTGGCTCAACCCTTTTTAAATTATGCAAACACATGCATGGATCCTCCGGAAAAGATTTTGAGTCTTTTCAGATACCACCACCCAAAAATTTTATAATAATCAAAGGTGCGAGAAACTCCTTTTTTCTCTGAGGGTCTCCCTCATTATGCAGAGAGGTTCCTGAAATAAGGGATGATGAGGTAGGGACCTCGTTTGCATGCGAAGGGCCTCAACCCTTTCTGAAGGCTTTGAAACTCCTGCAGAGTCTTTCATTTACATGGCCCTTATTATGCAGAAGGAAACTTAATGTAGGGACTACTTCTCAGTACTTTCATACACCTCGAACAGAGAAAACTAAAGTTTATAAGGCCTCTTAAAAATTTCTAAGTTGCAAAATATTTGAGTAAAGTGAAAGTTAAGAAATCGCAAAAAAATCGCAGTGAAAAGTTCTTATAAAAAAAATCAAATGAAGTGTAGTATTTCGTAGTAATAATAGTGGTTATAATTTTATTTATGAAATATGAGAAAGTGAGTTCTTCAATACAACATGAGTGACCAAGTACCCAGTTTTTCCTAGTGGAGAAAGGAGCTTTGCATTTTTCATACATAATAGACGGATATATCTCCTATATTACGTTGGTGTAAGCGTCTACTTACTTAATCCTATTCTTCACTATCCCTTCTCAAGTTTAAACAATATTTGCTGTTTATATTTCTAACAACCAATTTTATGTATGAACCCATGAGGGAATATTTCATAATATCAAATGTCACACATTTGGTTCAATAATCATTGGCAATGACCCAATAAATTTTAATATTAGATCAATAGTTCTTAAAATCGAATTCCTTGAATTGCAAACATTACAAAGCAAGTGCAAATTTTTTATGACAAAATCTGAATTTTTAATAGTCTTAAACTTTTTGATTGGATAATTTCTTAAACACTTCATTTGCCCTATCACATCAAGACATCCTCACTTTATTACTTTAAACTCTGTCTTATAGAATAAAGCTACCTCACTTTTCTGAATCTTTCCATCTAAGGAAAGAGATTGTTGACTCATAACATAAACTTTCTCCACAAAAGTTCTTAATTGGTTTGTAATAGCTTCGTTTCAAATGTATTCAGATCAAATCATTATTGAATCATATTACAAATTAAATTTTATTTGGTTTCCCCAAGGTCTATTTAACATATTTATTTCCATGAATGTTTTATAATTCTAGAGAAATAATTTAAAGCTCATGAATCTTTTATGTCGATTGTGAATGGGATGTTTCTAAAAAGACTTTTTTTTAGTTTCTTTGTATCGGTCAGAAGAGGGAGAAAAATGAGTAAGAAATGAATGAAAGAGTTTTTTATTTATTTTTTTCTCATTTGCGGAAGTGCGTATTCTTGATAGATAAAAGGAAGTGAGTGAAAGTATAAGTTTTCTTTTGGACATTCAGCCTAGACGAGAAGGAAGGAAAAGAAGGAACTTTTTCAATCCTTCTTTTTTTCTCTCTCTGGAGATAAAAAATTTTAATTTGAGGGTAGTGGTTGTGTGTGCGTCTCCTTGACTTCTCATCTATCTCCTTTTCCGTCTTTCTTTCTCTTGGAGAGAAAGTTGGAAGGGAAATCCAATTACTGAGTTTGGAAAATAGAGAGAAAGAAGAGAGTGGATATGTGGCGGGTGAGCAGGGAGAGAGACGGATGATGGGGTCATGGAGAAAGAAGGACGAGGGAGGAAGGGCGTGTTAGGGATGACTGGTGGCCATGTTAGTGGTCATTAGGGAGAAAAGCGCATGTTTCCCTACTTTTCCTTCTCTACTGGAAGAAGGAGACAGAAATCCCTGAGAATCGATCCAAACCTGCACCCACCAACATAACATCTCATATCAACTGAAACCTCCACCAACTTTCACTTATCCATAGTCCATCCAACATCTACATACGCACATTACAAAAGAACCTCAACAGGTGAAATCACAAGCACTTACTTACTTCTACTACACTCACTGGACTGAATCTAAAACAAAATAAAACTTTCACTTTGTGCACTAGAAAATATTTGCATAATGGGCTTACAAGAAAGTAAGAGATGTTAGAGAAACTCTCAAGCGAAGGTTTCTTGAGAGAAAATGTTTGCCAAAGTTATAGGAACTGGGTCAATGTTGTATAGTAAAGCTTTATAATAGGACCTGAACTCAATTATTTAATGTTAACACATAGACTACGATATTATGGTTTTTGAAAGTAGTTTAATGGTTGATAATAACAAGCATTATATATCGTACAAATTATTTATCAATTACATCTAAAAAAAATTTTCCTCATGTTTGTGCATGCAACTTTGCATGTAAAACTTAAAATCCTAAGGTCGTAGTAAACTTTTAACTCTAATATATACAAAAACTTAATGCAGTTAAATTTAGTTTGAACGTCCATTTCTCTTTGCATACTTTCTTCATACACAAAAGACTAACTCTGTTTTGCATAAACATTTCGCAACTCACTCTTTTGTAAGAAAAACTTTTTTAATCCTCCAAAACACTTGTTTGTATTCAAGCATTCTTCACAATAAGTTTTCTTAAAAACTTTACTTCTGCATGAATTTTTCAAAATAAGGCAAATTAATTTGTCAGATTTTTTTTTACATAATGGATAAACTTTTTGGTTTTTGCATATTTATTCGCATCATTGTTTGAGTTCATTCCAGCAATTGTTGTGGGCAAGTTTACTTGAATACTGACACTGAGGAAACGATCCAAAAAATTGCAGAGTGTGTTAAAAAATATTGCGTTTTCATTAAAATTGTATCATATTACTGGGTATATAGTGTTGTTATTTTTTGTTAATACAATTTCTTTCAGAAATTGATTGGACATATTGTTAACTCATTCTTCTATCTGACATCTTTATGTTTGTTTTTCTATTTTTGTATCGGTTTGGTTTAGAAATTGATCTGATTTTGGGTGAATTTGTAACTGATAGGATAGAAAATGATACTTTAAGGGACCTTTTTCCTCATATTTTTGGAAAGGTCTCTCTTCCGTGTTTGCTGAGTGGGTTTTTGAGATTATGAGATTAAACTCATTAGATGAAGTGGGACTGAAAGGAGAGAGCAGTTAGTTTTTCAGAGTACAAAATCGGATGGATGGGACCTGATCAGTGGTAGTGAATAAGGGGGGGGGATAGTGGAAGAAGTCCCATTATGTCAAAATGTCAAGGACCGAAAAGTAGAGAAAGGGTTGTGTTGTAAATTTAAAATTCAGTCTAAGGGACAAAAGATTTAGGATTTTTTGTGTTAAGGTCTCCATTGTTCTTTCGGGGGAATGTCAACGGATTACATGAATCCAGGGCACCACGGAGAGAGACCACGAGACTCTCCACTTCATAACCAAATTACGAGGACATTAGACAATCCCAAAGAACAACAAACCAAGAAGACCTTTTTCGCTCCTCTCTTTCCAATTATTCACTTGGGAAAGGGATCCTTTCATTTCACATAAGCAAAAAAGAAGACTCACTTTTAAAGTTTTTTTTGCGCTGAAGCTCTTTATATAAAACGAAATCAAAGAGCCGGTTCATTTTTTATAAGATCCTTTTTTCCAAGTGAATTTCATTAAGGGACGAAATAAAATGTCCATCTCATCCTTCAACCCTTTTTCTTTTCCTAAGGTCCCAAAAAGAGTGAAAGGGTAGGGATACACTTTTGTCCTTTGGATAATAAATTGTACAGGTTGTACCTGGAGATCCAATATTATATAAAAAAGGATCTGAATTAATAAAAAAAAGAGTTGGTCTTTGAAATCCGTGAGAAACCTTTTTTTCTTATAATCTATTTGAAACTGTCCATCTGGAAAGGATGGGTCATAAATCCTTGAAGGGAGATGATGATGATGAGAGTATTGGAGAGGATGGACGAGGCGATTCGGCCTATTGAGTTTCATTCTCAAATGGCCATCAGAAAATTTTCTCCAACATCCCCCAATACCACCACCACCAGCACTCCACTTGAATAAGGAAAGAGAAAAGAGGATTCTCCGGAGAAACCAATTTTCTTGCTGACTCTTCTTTCTTTTTTTCTTGCTTCTTTTAGAAGTCTTCTTTTTTTTTTCGTCCTCCCATAATCATCCGTCTTCTCCGGAGCGAAACTTAGCTTCTTTTTCATCATCATCGATTCCCTCCTTCTTTTTTTCTACGTTGGAAATGATCTCAGTGACTCTTCGCTCAATCCCTGGAGACTCACCCACCACCGCCGACTAAGTTTTCACTGTCGTAGCCCAATAGGAAAAAGAACTTCAGAGAAAGGACAATAGAACAAAATCCATCAGAAACTCAGGAAAAGAAAAAAGAGAAAGCAAAGACATGGACAGAAAAAGAACCATCTACTCCTAAAAGACCATCACAAAAGAATCACAAAAAAATAACGTTAGGAAATACCACATTCGCATAGCTCAATGATATTTTACTACCAGATCCGAATATTCCATTTCATAATTAAATATGTTCTAAAATTATGATTATATCTCTAAATGACCTTTAAAATATAGAATACCAGGATTAGACGCATTTTGTATTTTTTATTAAGGAAAGTTGTGTTGTAAAATTAAACAGTAGTTTGTAGACTTTAAACATTCATTACAATCTATTTTATAAATTCATAAAATCCCTTAGCTTAATGTATTTTTTAAAATCGAATATTTTAATAGACAAACGGACAAACTTCTGACTTCATAACCTCTATTGTGTTTAATTTGCATTATGATGTTTGATGAAAATTCATTCAGATGCTGTTATAGTGAAGAGAGTCAGAGGATGATGATGATGATAATAGAAAGAGAAAAGAGAGAGTGAGAGAAGGGTTAAGGGATGAATAGAATAGATAAGAAGATACGTGCTGGCCTTAATTAAAAGGTTTTTTGGCTCATCTCATCTCGAAGGGTCCTTTTTTGAATAAGTTTCGAAGCAAAAAAAAAGGTTAGTAGTCCTTGACTGAAGTTTTCATTGTATGAGAATGAGGAACTAACCACATGCTCTCATTTGAGAAGTGAAAGTGAAACCTCAGGCTCCTTTTACTTCGTAATAATGAGGAGAATAGCAGTGAGTGAGTGAAAGACAAAAGGCAGAGTTCAAAGACCTCAGTTTCAATTAGACTCCTCTGGTCACTTCCACTCCAATAGAATGATAGGTTACTGATTTGAAAGTGCTTTAGGAGAAAGCATGGGGATGAGGAGGGGAGGAGTAGTGGCTTCTTCGCTTTTCCATGAGAAACATACATGACAGGTTGTCAATTAAACAGACCCAAATCCACTTTCATTGGAATTTACAGTGTCTGAATCTGAACAGGAGTTTCGTAAAGGAAAGAAAGAGAATTTCAGGATCTCGTAGTCGTACTCGTAGCTGTCCCTACTTTCATCTCCCCAGCCCATCACTGCCACCCATCGCCACAACCAAAAAACAATTTTTTGTGCTTACTTTACTGGGCTCAGGCCTCAACTTATCGCTCCCCTTGCTTTCTCTAAAGTTCTTTCCCCCTTTTCTCTTTCCTAACTTTCATTGACCATTGGAGAAAAAAAGATGGCTTTTTATTTTATGGCTCATTACCTTCAAATGAAATCTTCTTACCATCATCCTTTCATAAGTCTAATGCATGATGAAGTTGACATGTCAAAGATAAATTTTAGTCACTAAATTGCAAAAGCATTTAACAAACATCAAAAGACAAAGTTAACTTTGGAATCTTCTAAAATATTATGAATCTTTCTGAATTTTCAATCCAGAAACCTCAATGAAAGCTGATTTTTAGCCTAAAACATTTCATTGATGTTTTCAATTTTATTTTCATGATTCAACTTTTCCCTTCCCCCTCCCTTCGTTATTAATTTTAAATTTATTTTTGTAGGTTGTAGGTCTTTAAGAAATTTTTTCAGTTTAAAAAAATTGAATTTTTGCAATATAGAAAATTGACTTTATTCCTGATAATTATATTACATTAAAATGAACATAAGTTTGTACTTATCTAATCAATTAGTAAAGCATAGTGGCTAAGAAAGTTTTTGCGTTACCAAAACTTTTACCTTTCTTTTTTTCAATGCCAAGAGCGAATGAGTATAAACTCTTCGAAGCTTTCTCCTGCTAGTCTCTTAGTTGGAGAAAGTTTTCGCATATGATAATAAACTTCCGCTATCATCTAAATTAAAAATTCTCTCATGAGCACTCTTATAACTTTCCTGTCACACATTAAGTTCATTTGTCAATGTACTAAAATCGACCAATTTTTTTGTCAGTACTCGTAATATTATTAATTATCGTGTTAATTATAAGTGTAATGCGTTGGAGTGAAAGTTAAAATCAATATTTGAATACTTTGACAGGTCTTGAAACTTTAAATAGCAGACATAGAGATAAATCTCATTAGCAAAGCAATACTAAACTACTCACTCACTAAAGTAAAAGCACGCAGTGTGCAAAATTAGATCAACTTTCTATTTCCGATTAATCTGTAGGATTGGAAGTTATTTTTAGTGTGAGGTAAAATTAAGTAAGAATGAATGGAACTTTATCGACAGTAATAAAATTTTCTTTTCTAGAATTGACAGGGAGATTTTTTCTTTAAAAAAGAGGTGGAGACAGTAAAGGATAATTCACCTTATGGGGATATTTTCAGAATCTCATTGTTACTGAAGAGTCCTTTGTTGGAATTTTAGTCCTTTGATTTAAAAAAGAAGGTTTAGCACAATTCTTTCCCCTTCAAAATAAAAACCCTCTCCAATCTCCTCGCTCCGTACAACTTTACTTTCTACTTTTTTCATAAGATATTTTGTAATTATAAAAATATTTCTGCTTAACAGAAATTGTTAAATTAACAATTGTTTAACAGTTATCTTAAGTTACATTATTTATTATTCTTTTTTACTTTTAGGATAATTGTAAGAGTAAGTTGGGTGGGGAGTCGGAATTCTCAATTCTAACTGGATAAAATATGGAACATCAAAGAAATATAACCAAAGTAATTCAAGGTACACACTTGATTCTCACATAATCATTCCTCTTTATTCAACTGATATGGTATGAGAAAACTTATTTAACAAAAGAGTATTCCCAAAGAGCAACTGCCAGCTTTTGGTTAATAAGGTTGTTTTACAAAGTTAATTTTTAATTATAGTATGCTGCAAAACTTTACTCTTGACTCGTGATAAACGTAGGGCAATGGCTAAATCAAATAAGGATAATTGATTGATTATTATGCTGCGAAAATATTTTTGTTTCAATTTTTCATTTTAATGCAATATAATTTTATCAATTTATCTGTTTCTTTTTATTCTTTCCAGAAGAAAGTCATTGAATTAATTTTGGCTCCCTGTGAAAATACCTAAAACAAAAATACCAAATGACAAAAACATCTAAAATAACAAACTAAAGAAAAACTACTCAATTTTGACACGAGAAAAAAAATTATCTGATTATTTGCCCATTATCACATAACAAAGTTAATACACCACGACGTGGAACAAAAGTTTCATAAATAGCATAAAATATTTTTGCATTAGGTATTCCCACCTGGTAGTATTAATTTTTGGTCTTTCGACGGTGTTTAGAAGCTGTAATTGTTGATTAAAATTAACCTCGATATAAAGCTAAAAATGAATTTGGAAAAGAAAGCTAAATATTTTAAAAATAAACGGAGCAAAATGTTTTTGCGTGAAAGCGTGTCAGGAGTATATTTTTTCGACGAAATGTCTTAAGTTCACTCAAATTAAATTCCTATTAGCTAAACTCAGAAGAAATGTGAAGTTTCCTTTGATAAAATTGAATATAATATTTTTTAATAAATTTGAATGAAATTCTTCAACCATGAATGATTTAAGACCTATAATTTTGTATCTAATTTTAATTCAATCATCATAATATGGATTTTTACGTTTCTTTTTCTTCACCTGGTGATTGGGTGTTTTCTTTTGTTTTGCTTTCTATTCGAAAACCAGTTTCTGATCTAAGGGTACCCACTTGACGCTTAGCATTCGAATTCAAGCTGAATTTCCAGTTTGAATTTTTAATTTGTAAAGTGAATGTTAAATTCACACTCAATTTAATAGAAACCCGAAAGCAAAGTATTTACTTTTTTCTATTTTTTAAAATAAATAGAAACTTTAAGTTTTTTCAGAAAATCTATACTATTATTTCAACAATACTTTTGGGAATTCAGAGCTAAAGCTCATGGATTTCTTTTAGGAATTGAAAAAAAAATAAAAAGACTATTATAATAGCCTTATCCATTACATCGTATTTCCAAAGGGACCACCATATGCGGCCTAACGAAATCTCATTACTTTCTTCCACCATTCAGGAATTCCCTTCTCTAATAATGGAGAGAGTGAAAGTTAGTTTTCTTGTTCAAATGATATTTGTTCTCGTAATTAGAGACCGAGGCATTAGTTTTCTGAAGTTTCTTAAGAAATAGTGGTCAAGTAATTTGAAGGAAAGGTCAGGTGTGTCTCCATGGAGGATTAAGAAGCCATTTTGAGTAGACTTTGTCCAATGGGGAGACTGGATTTTCCTCCATTATTAAATATTTTTGTAGTGAGAGGGCTCGGATGACAGAATTCTACCCTTTCCCTTTTTATAAAAAGGGAAACTAATGAATCCGAGACTTTTGGAAAATCCACTCCTCTCTTTCCTTCCGACAGGACGACATGAGGACCCTCCGTCGTAGTCACACATACACATACGTATACCATTATCATCATCCCCATTTTATTTTGCTTTCTCCCCTCTTCTTTTTCATACTCAAATTCAAACAATAATAGACTTAAATTCAATTTAATACATCAACTTTAGCATACAAGGTAAACTTCCTTTCCTGTATCTTTAAATCGATGCTACGAAAATATTTTGTTAATATCATAAGGCCACTGTCAAACTCTAAAGAAAAAGGAGTATTAAATAAGGTAGCCCAATTGCAAAATTCATAGGTTATAATCTTGTGATTGTGAAATTAAAATTAAGTTTTGAAATATTTAATTCTATAAATGAATCAAAAGAATTGTGTATGCTAATAAATTAAAAATAACTTATCATTATTACACATTAATTTACACTTTGTACTTATCTTTCATTATGCACATAATTATGCAATTGTCACTTTACAGAGTTACGCTAAATTCAAATAAATCTAAATAAAATATAGAGTAAAAATAAATGTTCTTAATAAATTAGGAATGAATTCAATTGAATTTAAAAATTAAATAAATACATTTTTTTATTTATAACATAGTAGAGCTTAAGATCTACAGCCTCGGTTTAATCTGTTATAATTTTCTCCTTATGTAAACATCCCGTTGTGTTCCTAATCAAGGAGTTTTTTCATCGTTAGAACTTTTAGAGTGTTTTTAGGTGTAAAGCGAATGGCACTCTCATGCTAAGCTTTCACTTTACTATCAAAGAGAAAATAATTCAAAGCAAATCACTAATCACTTACAACGAATTTAGTGGACTGATTTGTTAAAATAATTTTTAAAGCATACGTAACAACTTCTTTTGTAACAAACTAACTATAAAGAGCATTCCATAATTTTTCCTTTGAAATCTTCTTAAAAGATACAGTAAAATTCCAATATTTTCAAGGTTACATTTTGATTTTTTCCGTCTACGACATTTTTCCATTTTCTCCCCTTCTTTTGAATTATTCTTAGAAATTCCATTTTTTCGCCTCCCCTTTCCAGGAGGGTGTTTTTTTTGGTCTGGCCAAGTGTGACCATTTCCCTTTCTCTTCTCCCTTCCTTGTTCCCATGACTACGGAGGAGAGAAATGTGTAGGGTTCTTGGGTTGGTGTCCCTCCTGTTGGCCGCCGCGGGTGATTGAGTGCCTCTGGATCGATCTGTCTCTACTGACGACCACTTCGGGAACGGAATTAAAGAGAGCGACGAAGGAGGAGAAGAAAGTATTGATCCGTCCATTAGAGAAAAAAAAGAACTCAGAGAAAAAATACCAAGGAAAAAGGGACATCGGAAGAAAGTCTGATTTATCTCCTGGAGACTCCTGCTCATGACCTCACTTTTATCCCCCTCCGTTTTACTTTTCTTTCCTTTCCAGATAAAGTTTTTGTGTGTATGCTGGACGAAAAGACAAGATTCTGGCAAGGGAACTCTTTTATATGATGATCAATACAACCTTCATGAAGCTATCAATCTCTTGTCCATTTTCTTTAAATTTAAAATGCTGTAATACTTAATATCGGAATTTTTATTAAACTAAAATTATCAAGAGCTCGATGATACAAAGAATTTTTTTTAGAATAGTAAAAAGCAAATAAAACAATTATAATTTTACACTTATGAGCTAACAACAACAAATTAAAATAATTCACTTTATTCAAGCTATATTAAAAATTCCGGTGCTAGATAAAAGTTTTATGTAATTGATTAAATTGTTTTATTTTAACGTAAAATAATTAAATTTTATCAAATAGTTTTGACATTTATTATTACTATTTTTGTATTTATGAATTCTTAAGAATTTTTTGAAAATCAGCTTGATTTAAAAAAAATATAAATGCGAAAAAGTAGCCCGAATCGATTACTTTCTACATGGTAGTAAACTGTCATTATTATGAAAATGCAAGTTTCTAAATCTTGAATTATGATTACAAATTACGAAAATGTTATTTATTGATGAAGTTAGGAAAGTTGTTTGCCTATTACTAAATCAGCAATTTATAAAGTGAGGAATAATAACGGACAATGGTGCTCAGTACAAGCGTGCATTTTTAATGACAACCCAACTCAAAAAATTTGAGAGAAAGTAATAAACGCAACGACTTTCTCCATAACTCAAACTTTATAACTAATAACTTTTAAATCTTTGGCTCTTGCCTATAATTTTACTATTATTATAATAAGACTAAGGAAAATATTCAATTAAACTTAAAGTGATTTAAACATTACTAAGATAGTTTAGTTTATTATAACAATGAATATTACGATACTTTCTCCCACCTAGATTATAATCATGAGGTACCATAATTTTTAATTATAAAGAGATGAAGAAGGTAGAAATGAATTTGCACATAACAAAGCATTCGAAGGGTATAAAAGTCCACCTGTATCACCCAATGAGAAAAAGGAAGGGACCCCTATTTTTCATTTTTTCTTAACCACACCACTACTACTGTATTACGGACCCGAGAGGATTTTTCAATTCTAGGCTCTAGGAAGGGGAGAAAGTGAAAAAATCCATAATATCGACTCTTGCGCCCAGCAGAACCAGAACCACGAGTCGCTGCCCTCCGTCTGGCCACAAAAGGAAAAAACATCTCGATCGGCCTCCATTCCAGAAACAGAACCAAAAAATAGGAACGCCCACACTCTCACTCTCATCACGTTCTCGATGACCATGGAGATCCACCTTCCTTATTTCTTTCTTTTTCTCTTTCTCTTTCTCTTGCTTTCTTTTTCTCTCCATCCGTAAATCACAATCTCATAGCTTTACTACCCTCACACGACAATCTCTTTCCCCACCACTTTCACTCTATGACTCATCTCTATATTATTAAACCTATCATGGACAGACCCACCAATTCATCATCAAACATAAATTTTAAACTTAATATAATAAATATAACACTATAAAACGGAAATACCAATTCCAAAAAGCTCTGTTTCACTCAACCAAAGTTTTATTTAATTTTAACTCAACTCAACTAAAGTTACTTAAAAGTGAATTTCATACATCTTAATATCAGTACTTTAACTATGCTTGCTGTAAAGAATTTTTGAAAAATTGTTTTATAAAATGAAACAAGAAAATGAGCTTTAGGTATAACTATTTTTTGCAATATTTTATGTCAAAATGAAATTATTAATTTTTAATACGTGCTTGACTTTCAAGTATCCATTTGAAGTATAATATTGCCACTCTACTGTTAGCAATTATTAATGTTTAACAACTTATTTTCATTCGTGTGTTTATATTATAATCAAAATCAACCCTTTTCATTTTTGTTGTTGCTTGCTTGCAAAGTAATCAATTTAGCGGAGGTCAAAATATACCCGGTTTCTGCTATTACCTTCATTAGTTAAATACTCGTTTAGTAAGTAAAGTTTTCGCCCAAGTTAAAATGTGATGTGTTGTGATCAAGTCATTTTAAACTTTCTATTCAATTTTAATATAAAGAAGTACCTTCAAAATCTAAATCAAGTTAAAGTTAATCAATCTATTATTTCAAATGGAAGAAATAATTTATTCTGAATTTTAATTAAAATTTTGTAAAGATGTTGCAGAAAAAAGTTAAATATTTTTAAAGAAGAGAGCTTAACCTCCATATTCATAATTATAATAAGTATATACATTTATCCTATTTATTAAGAAATATTTTTATGTGCTGCTGTCTCTGTGTTAACTATTTGTTTTTGTTTTTCCAGGATTAATATATTTTTAATGGAATATCTTTGGAAATCGGCTTTACTCACAGTATGCAGAAGAAGACATTAAAATTTCTTCATAATTCTTGGAGTGAATTTTATGAATGAATAATAATGTAAATGAATTTAACTGGAATTTTGGTTTTTCCATTGAAAATGGAACAAGGAACCGGAAATTATTTTGGAATTGGATTGGATTTGATTTGGCGTATTTCGTGATGAGGAAGCTGAGGGAGTAGTGTGTCGTCATGTGGATTTTGTCATGGGTGCCCAGAAAGACAGAAAGTGATATGAAAGTGAAAGAAGGGGGGGGGGATGGTCGACTGCTTGTTTCTGTCTGATGGGTGATGGGTGTCCCTGTCTCTTTCTTCGTCGTGACATTTTCTCCTTTGCGGTTACTCACCATAGTCTTCGGATCGTGATTCCTTTCCAAGAATCAACGTCTGGAGGAAGAGAAGCGGAAATCAAGCAAGTAAAAGTTTTTTGTTCAGCGTCAGGAAAAAAGTCACCCCCCCCCCCATACACATTTCGAAATTCAACGTAGCCCTTTTGCTGCCTAAAAGATACAGAAGAAGCGTGGATAAACCAACATAATAAAATTGAAGACCCTCAAGAGATTCGAACGTGTGATCTTATAGAACAACAAATCTAGGAATAATTAAGTCTAATTATATTTATTACCAGATTTAAAATTAGTACCATACTACCATGTCTTTGTAAATGAAAGAAATATATTTATTGATACCAACCGAATCTGTGATGGAAATAAAAGTTCTCCATATTACACTTTCTTTTAATTTTGGGGAAAGAAGTTTTTTTAAATAAATTAGTTCAATTTAGAAGAGAGCAGTTGATATTCATTAATTAGGATTTCTTACGAATAAAAATAATGCCTATCACAGCATATTTTGATGGAAATTATATGATTTTGTTTTGATTATGAACATTTCGTTCCATTGGACCAGTTTAAAAGCGAAGTTTTCCATGTATATTCAAAATAAAAAAGACCTAAATTATTATTGAGAATACTGAGCAATTTCAAATGTGAAAGATAATTTTGCATAGCGATTTCCTTGAGAGAACTCACTTGATGGATGACTGTGAATGAGAATAATTAATTGAATTGATTAGGGAAAGAACCTATGTAGGGTTTTTCCAAAGACTGAGATCACATTAACTTAAGCTCCAATAATGAGAATGTTAAAACTAAGAGTGAAAACAGGAGTGAAAAGAAAAGAGGGGTGGGATAAGAGGGGGGGATTGGGTTTGAGTAGTGTGAGTAGAAAGTTTTCATTAAAGTAAGTCTAGAGGTATTCTCTTTGTTATTTCCAGGACGAAAGAGAGTGGGAAAATTCTAATTTCTGGATGTCTCTTGTGTTCTGATGCGTTGGATTGGTTTTTCCTCTCCTGGACTCCATGTTTGGTTCTCATGTGTTGGAGGGCAGTGAGGCGTGTATTGTTGATTGGCTGAGAGTTCGAGATAAATGTGGATGGCAGCATGTGTGGGCACAGGATGGCTCCAGGATCTAAAGGACGACAAGTAAAACTAGGATCCTCACTTTTCGGAGAAAGTACAGGAGAAAATCCTCCCTCCCTCCAACCAAAAACCACCAAAAATCAGAAGCAGAGACGCTCTCAGATTTATCTTCTCTCGCTCTCTCCGCTGATGCGAAATAAATTGGATCCTCTGGACTCCCACCCAGAGACATCCTACCTCCGCCCCTTTCGACTAATGAGACCCCAACAAAGAGACATCACTCGGAGTCCCCCCCCCACCTTTTTACCTACCTTACATACTTTGCATACACACATCTCAATATCCCCTCAGGTCAGCTTCAATCCTTACATATCAGGTAGATGTTGTCAGATGTCCTCGTGTCAACTTCTGTGAACGAAAGATTGAGTTTATCATCCTCCCCCTTCTTTCCATCGAATCCTCTGTCACAATGAAAATCTGTCAATCTACCTTAGCTGAAAATAATACAAAGAACCAATGAAAATATAGGACGTATTCGGGTATTTCTAAAAGGATATAAAACATCATTTGCATTATATCATAAAATATTAAGAACAAATTTTTGCAAAATAAATATTCATTTTCAAATTAACAAAACAGAATAATCAAAACACAAATGTATTGGATTGGTTTTACAAATAATTTTTAAAAATCGAAAGGTCTTCTCGCTTTACAATCGTGTTATTTAAAAAATTTTAAATTCATTATGACATTTTGAAAATGAACGTTGCAATTTTTACTGCAGATGTTTTAAATGCAGATGAATATAAGAAATATTTGCATTTAATTTCGCAAAAAGAGTACAATCCATTCGTAGAGTAACAGTGTTTAATTACCAAAATTGTTGTATGAATGGGGTGTGTATTTTGAAAGGGTGGGATTGGGAAATGATGAATCTGCTGAAAAAAAATCGATATGATCCGAGGCAAGGCTAATGACAGAGGAAGATGAGGGAGTGAGTTGAAAAAAGATTCCTTAGAATGAGAGAAAATGGATTCTTTGAGCTGGATGCTGGAAGGAAGCCAGGAGAAAGTTTAAAAAGTTTTATTCTCTTTTTTAATAATCCACAACTAAAATTAAAGTTGGGTCATGTCCATGTCCAGGGAATGTGGTTATTGAGATCTGTAGGTTCTGTTTGTTGAGGTATGAGTGGCTAATGAGTCTCATTAGAGGATTATGAACTCCACTTTGTTTACCAAGAGAAGATGAATAAATTATGGTAAAGAGTGAAAGAGAAAGTTGGAAATTGAATGGTAAAGTTGTTAGTTGGAGAAAGAAGGACTAGATGGTGTGTGTGAATCTATTCATTTCATTCTTACCTAAAAATTTACAGAGAGTAGGATAGGAAGAGGGAGAAAGGATCTCTGGACTGGATCCGTTGTTTTGCTCCTTCATTCCTTTCTTCTTGTGCATCGGCAGTCAGAAGAGCAGGGAGTTCCCAGACTTTCTTTTTGTGATTAAGTTACGTCGTGAGCGTTTAATTGCTTTCTCTTTCCTCATTTCCGCCTCCCATCCAAAAACTTTCCCAAGTTCAAGGAAACAGGGGCACTACACTCTTCCTTTTTGCATAATTAGATGCATTTTCTCAAGGTCGTATTCTTCTCAAAGACAAAAACTCCATTCTTTATAATCATAAACTCTGCCAATTGTTTCCTTACACAGATTCAAGAATAAACAAATTCTTTAGAACTCTTCCTTATTGAATTAAGATCTTCACATTAACTGAATTTAGTATGGAAAATTTAACGAAAAATTTCTTGTTAGAAATTAGAGTTTATAATTGTTAAAATTTTGAAAACAGATTTCATGTTTGAAGTATAGTCTATGGACTTTCTTTATATGGATGATCAAATTCTAACGATTCTGTAAGCGATCAGAATTTTAGAAATTATGTAAAAATAAAAGCAAAATTAGTTAAAATTTAAATTGATTTTTAAACAATAAAACGGAATATGATGTATTTAATAGAATAAATCGATAGAATATTATTATTAGTTTCAGCAGCAATTTATTTTTTCGCAAAGTGAACATTGTGTCTTTAGTAGTAAAATGAATAGACTTCAAAACTTGAGTTTGCAAATTTAATGATGCTTAGAAATCTTAATGCATAAAAGAAATGAAGAAAATTATTAGAAATTTTTTTGAGAGTGAAAAAACGTTTATTGAATCCATACTTTTTCCATCATTTTTATTTTTTTTCTTAAGACATTTTTTATAATTTAATATTTAACTCGCTTATAATGATGAGAAACAGGAAAAAACTGAGAAAATCACACGTCACGCCCACGCACAGAACCTTGATTTCCTAACTATTAGCTCCTTTCACTAAAAAATAAAACACAAAACTACGAGGAACAACAAATCCAAGACTGGTTTTCTTTTTCATCACCCCGAATCCGCACCCATCTCTACATAACATAAGGAGAGGACTTAGAGATGATGAAACTGTGTGTTTTTAGGAACTATTGCCCACAAGGGACCCACCGGACTCCAAGAGACACACGTGATTAGACCCCATATAGGAAAATAAGGGGTGACGGGAATAGGGATAAAGGTGGCTTCAAAAGTATTTTTTATATATTTTTTGGTATGTGACTTTCGTTTTCCACCGGAAGGAAAAACCTGCCTGGGTTAGAAGGATTCTCCATTTTATTTATCATTATTAACTAAACCTACTTCCGAGAAAACTTTAATTGTAAGTTTTTATTTGGTGCGCTGAGACCCTGTTCAATGTAAACTTTGGATTGGGGAAGACAAATACGAGCTCCTCTCCTCTTTTCTCATTGGCTAATAAGTAATAATGCTTCTGATGATTATCCCAGGAACTAATTACACTTTGTACAGAGGAGGGATATGTGCCCTAAGGAAGATTCACTGGGGTGTTAACTGCTAAGAGGTGGGAAAAGGTGGAAATGGGATAGGGGGTGGGATCGGCCCCCAGGCAAACAGTCAGGGTGACTCTTTGGAATTAGATTCTTCCGAACAAAAACTTCCACCAAGGTCCATTTTCACGGCTGCTGCTGCAGCTAAATTGTTTTGATTCACTACACACTTCCTCATATGTTTCTCCAAAGTTGAAGGGACGGAGAAAGGCATCTTACAAAATCGACAATGGTATACATCCTTTCCTAGTCGTCCATGAGTTTTCATGTGCCGAGTCAATTTTGAGCTCTGAAAATTAAAATAAAATAATAATCGATGGTTTTTGTGCAACTATTATTATTTGTCTGATAGTGGGTATTTAGTAAATCAATTAAACTTTTAATAGTTTAATAGAAAATTAATTTTGATTTTTTTGTATAACTTTAAAAAATTTCCAAATGCTAATCAACTTCTAAGATAAAAATACAGAATCAAGTAATTTACCTGTGCACACGCATAAGAGCAAAGTTCGCATTTATACGGTTTCTCCCCGGTATGTGACCTTCGATGGACGGTGAGATTGGAGCAATTTTTAAAAACTTTTCCACAGTATTCACAAGTATCGTTTCTTCTAGATTCTTTCTTACAACTTGTTCCAAGTGGAGTTCCAGTTCCAACACCATTGCTCCCAGTCCCACTTAATTTGAATGAATTTTTCTCTCTATGATGATGATTTTCAATATTAGTTGAAGAGTTGAGAAAGTTTAATGAATCTCCAGGCAGCCAGAGACCTCCACCGTAAATACCTTCTGGAGACTCAATTTTAAGTCTCTTTTCCAGGTTAGGTTCAAATGGAAAGAGGGGTGGGGGAGGAAGATCGAATGCTGGTGGTAATACACCTTCACCCCTCTCCTTAGCACCGCTCTTCATCAGTTTAGAATAGAGTTGAGATTCTTTAAGTGCTTGTCGATACGCTTCAGAGTATTGGGCTATATTAGTAAGTCCAAATTTATCAATGAGTTCTCCAACAAGGGAGTTGGATCCAGAAATCTCTTTGGTAAATAAGAGCCCATTTTCTGATTTTGGGCGTGTCAAATCTTCAGGTTCGGCTCCTTCCGATACTCGTCGAATTCTTTTACTTTCGGGTTCTTCTTCTTCATCATCGTCTTCATCGTAATCTTCATAAGTTTCTTCATCCAAGGAATCATCTTCCGCAGATCCACGATCTCGATTTTCTTTTTCAGCTCCATTGTTACTATTGTTAGTCCCACCCCCAGTATTGCTTAGGGCTAAACTCAAGCTCAGCGATGTAATTCTCCGTCTTCTACTTCCATCTTCCGAATGGCTGTCCTCATTATGTTCAGGGTCACGTGATCGCCTACCACACGGAGTTTTCCGACCCTCATCTTCCGATTCATCTTTTCGAGCCTCGTTCTCTGATTGGCTAGGCGAAGAAACATGTCGCCTGGATTCCTCCTCATCTGGCGTCGGCGTAGTACCCTTGGATCCTGATTTTTCAAACATATCTTGATGCGATGACGATGACGAATTTGGGCCTGATGATGTGGTACCTGATGGTATTCCTGCACTCCCAGACCCTATTCCACTAGTCGTTGGTGTAGACACCCCAGTTATGATTGGACTTGTGCATTCAGTATTTTCCGGAGTCTTTGAACAGTTATCAGCAAATCCATCACCAGAAGATCCATGTTGAGAACTCAGATGCCTACGAAGTCTTCCTGCTGAAGTAAAGGCTTGGGCACAATGTGGACACTTATGTGGTGGGTCTGACCCGTGAGTTCTTCGGTGTGCTGCTAGTGTACTTTCAAACCGAAACTTCTTTCCGCAAACTTCACAGGACCTTCCCTTCCCTACAAAAAAATTCAAACAATAGAAAATTAGAACAAAGAAAAAAAAGTACAAAAGAAAATAACCCCCCGTCCTTCTTCAAAATTCTCTCTCATTTCTATAATGGATGTATTGCATTATTATTTCATATTCATATTTTACTATAAACAAATGTGTAAAAAATGTATGAATTTATGAAGCTTATGGCAAAAATTTTTACATGAAAAAATTAACCTAGGAGTTAACGCAACGTTAAGGTTCATTATAATTATTGGGTATATTTTAAGTAACTGCTGTTGTAATTTTGTCATATGAATCTCATTTAAAATACAAAGGGTAGTCCACTGCCTAATCATAATAACAATAATAAGAGGACGTGGGAATTTTTATGTGTATTGAGACTTTGTATCTGAATAATTACTTCACCAGAGATTTATGAGTCTAAAAGTGATTGCGTATGCAGAATCTCAGGGTAATAAAGGGAAAGAATACAAATAAAAATTCTCCCCTTCTAAATAAGTAACACTGCTTCTATCACGCTCCAAATCTTACAATAGGCCACTACTACTGGAAATATTATTATGAGATGAAGGAAGAAGAGCAGGTGAAGAATTACACAAGAAAAAATATAATCTTATATTAATAAAGTAGGTTATAACAATTAAAGTTGAGTTCAATAGAGCCGAATGACACTCTAAAAGTACCCATGTAAATAATTAGAATTCATGAACCATGGAAAATTTTATGTTATGATAACTTAAGAATTTTTGTAAGAAGAGATTAAAAAATACGTACCATCATCAGGTGAAAGTGGTGATGGTGGAGTTCTGATTCCTTTTCTCCCTGAGAATCCAGGTGAAGCAGGAGAAGGTGAAAGCGAAGTTCCACCTGCGAGTTGTCTAAGTCTCTGTGAGTAGAAATCCATTGGTTCTAGAGAAGTTGGGGGAAGGATTCTATTTGGAGGGAGGTCAATTGTATTTCGATGGTCAAACGGAAGCCCAGTTAGACTCGCTCGAAAGTCCGTTGATAAGAAACTGTTTTGTTCTGAATGTGTTGGTGGAGGTTGAGGAGCAGGTGGTTCCATGGCTACTAATTGTTCCACAGCTCTAAAGTCATGACTAGACCCTGTCCGTGGGAGAGTAAAGGGTTGTGGGAATGGGAACCGAAGAATTCCGAATGGTTCCGATGATATAGCTGTGGGTCCTTTGGGCGGAGTAGGAGGTGGTGGAAATGGTGTACCAGATAAACTCCTATGACTGCTGCTAGAACTAGGAGCTGGACTGGTAGTTAAAGTTTGATGATTGTGGGGTGAAGTAGTGGGTGAGCCTCTTATTGGTGACTGGAATGGAGGTGGGATTTGAGGTGGGTCGGAATAGATCTTGACCCCATGGGCTTGGTGGACGTGCTGAATGAGGGCCCAAGCAGAGGAGGACTCCTGATGGCAAGTTGAGCAGATCGGAGCCAATGGTTCTAAAAAATAAAGAAAACTGTTACATATACGATGATTTTGGAGAAGATTCTAATTCTAATTGAGGCATTGAGGGGGCAAGGGTGGGGATATCCTGCTGACGAGCGTCCCCCTGAGACCTCCATCAAAATGTCAGGATCCCTCGTTGCAAAAAAAGAAATGGGAGTCTCTTGGACTTCATCATCCATTGTCTCCGACCTTTCTTTTATCTTAAATATCTTCATTCAAAATTTTCTCTCATACTTTGGATATGGTTAAAAAAAGTTTATATTTTTATTCATAATAATTTATTCCTCTTAGCAATTTAACCAAAATTGTGACAATTACTTAATTAATAGTTTAATTGGAAATTTAAGTGCCATAATTGCGATTTCCTTGGAAAGTACCACATTTAATGACTGCTGCGGTGTAAAAGTTTTCTATAAATTGGTACATGAAATCGAATCTATTGATTCCCGTAAACAAAATACATACAACGAAAGAACCTTCAAAACTTTCTACGAGAGAAAAAATATTTAGTTTAGTAGGAAATTGCATCATTTAATAAAACTGTTCTGTCTGTCCCATTTGTTTTCAATTCCAAAAAAGAAAAACTATGGAAAGAAAGAAGTTTTAAAAGCCTTTAAAATTGAATTTCTGGATATCCTTTTTACTTTTTTATATTAAACTATGATGGTTTTGTTCCACCCTATGATTATGATCCTGTGAGAGTTATGTCCATAAGTGAGTTTCTTTCTTCCCATGATCCCAAAAACCTTAGGAAAGGGTTTTTTATCATGTCCGAAATTCTTTTCTCCCACGGGACAAAAATGAATCCAGGAGTCCAGATTTCTCTACTTTCTTTTGTTAGTCTAATTCTCTCTTCTTTTGTGGTTGAGTTCCTCATCTGAATAAGAAAAGGAGGAGGTCTTTTCTTTTTAACTCTGACTGAGGTCAAGCAGAGTTTCTCTCATAAAGATGAGAAGTAGCAGAACTTTATAACAGAAAAAAGGAATATTGGAGTGGCAGGATCTCATCTCCCTGTCACGTCCTCCCTTTATTAATTCATGTGAAGACCTGGACACCCTGACAGGTTCTTTATGAGGAAGATCAATAGACTCGAGGACCAGGAGAAAAACAGAAGTCTCCAGATTACGCAAGGAAAATCCAATTCCAACACCCCAAGAGACAAAAAACTTCTTCACTTTTTTTATTCTAGTAAATGACCTGAGGCCACTTCCAAAAACAATATGACATGGACCACTTCCTCTCCAAAGAGACAATGAGGTAAGTTTACTTGGGTTCTTCCAGTTTGTCTGTCCCCCGGAAGAGAAATCAAGCACACGAATCCCCCTATTCTTTCTTTCTCTTTCTAGTGAAAGGGTCTCAAGTGGTCCTTTTTCAAAATTCGAGTGGACTACTTTCTCCCATGGCTCAAAAAAAACGAGAGAAGGACCACCACAAAAATTCCCAATCATCTTTCAAGTCTATGTTCTACAATCAGCTCAATCTGTCCACAATATCCATATACAAAAAACATAATAATGGCTACTTATACTTACTCTCAAATTCTTTCTGTTCAACATTTCAGTATTATTTTTCATTCTTCTTACGGTAGACCATTTAGTATTAAAAATGAACGGATGAATTTACTATTATTTGTGGTGATTTCGAGTGTTTTAGCATTCTTTTCCACCCTAGTTAGAATTGTTATTGTATATTATTTGAGAGAGGATTGTGAGGAGAAAAAGGATTATTTTTGTTAAAGATCGGTGGTCCCAAAGTGATTAGGTGGGAATAGTTAAGAGTGGGGGGAGGGGTTGATTCGGACGAAGAAAGAAGGGTTGTGTAACAGACTGTCCCATCTGTCGCATGAGGTCAGGAGTAGAAAAAGGGTGTCCTGTCATTAAGCCCATAAACGCCTTTCTCCGAATACAAATGAGACTCAACTCCTTCGGACAGAAGAGAAAATCCCAAGATCCACCACTACCACGAACGACCATTCATCTCATATCATCCACATGTCAACTTTCTACTCTGTCTCTTCTGTCCAATACCCATATCCCTTCATCTAACTCTGACGTCACTTCCTCATCTCATATGCTAATTCAAACTCTCTTCTCTAGAAATCGATACTTTCTCTTCCTAAAACTCCCTTTCACCTTCTCATTCCTTTCTCTCTCTCTGATCTCCAAGCTTTCTCTTTATGAAAGTCACTTTGTTTTGTGGTTTCCTTCATGGATGCTTTCATTAATAAAATTTTTCTACCATCATTTAATAATTTAATCAAAATCAATTTTATCGATTAGAAATTAATTTGCAAAGAATGACTCTTGACAGTAAAGGAAGCTTTAATAAAATTCTCTTCCGTTGCATTAACGTTCAAGGAATTGATTTTTATATTAATTATGAAATTAAATCAGTATTGTGAAATTTTTTGGAAAACGCCTCAATGTTCTATAATTTGGATAATAAAAAAAATGAAAATTTTTACCTGAAGATGGTGTATTAACTTCAGCATCGACTTTAAGAATGGTGGTCCTTGATGATCTCCTTCCCATGATACTTGGTTTAAGCAGGGGAATTGGTTCCTCTTCTTCGTCTTCCTCTGCCCCTGAAGAGGTCGGAGATGAAGGTGAGACAGAGGTCAAATGATGATGATTTTTAGTCGAATTGTTATTGTTATTAAGTGGACTTTGTGAAGTGCGTAGAGCAGGGCATGACCTGACTTTATGTTGAATAAATCGTACGATATCTCCAAGTGAGAAAGTTTTAAGACATGCTCCACAAGTAAGGACATCCCCTGGACCGCGGACCGACTGAATGGAATGGTCCACTGAAAAATAAGAATATATTAATCTCTTCGAATAAAGCTTCAGATCAGTTATGAATAAATATAAAAGAGAAATGTGAATGAGGGGGAGCGGATCCAATTTTTCTGATCAAGAGGGAAGATTGCCAATAGAAAATATGTTTAACTTTCCCTGTCCCCTGCCTCCGGTCTTTCAGCTTTCTCTTTTTCTATAATAAAAGTAGGTGTGATGTCAAATTCTGATATCGGGATTGGATTAGGAGGAGTTGTGGTCAGTTTCTCGTCCGATAAGTGGTCAAGTGAACTCCTCCCATTTAAAACCTTATGTATGATAGTTGAGCATTACAGTACAGTGGTTTTGGAGTGCAAAATATGAACTGAGGGCCATCTGCACCGGGTGGATATCCTGATCGGTCAAGCTAACGTGACATGACAGAAAGATTCCCACAAAGGACTACTTCTCTTTTAGAAAAACTAAAAATTTCTGTCAAGTCACCTTTCCCTCGACCCTCAATCAAAAAAAGAGAAAAAAACGCCTGTCAATGGAGTGATCCATCGGACCCTTCGCATCACAAAAACTTCGGAGCCTTCATATTCTCCCTTCATATGTGTACTACAAAGGGAAGAGGGAGACGACCGGAGGCCGTTGGTGACCGAGAGAAGGCCGAGGTCACTGAGGGACACAAATAACAAACATTCAACTTTTTATATGCAAACTCACAGGAGGGTTCCTCCAATATCACAATCACACACATGAATCTCATCCCAAAATCAAAAATTCATTCGGATTTATCAAAAAGAACCAAAATCCAGAGATTTATCCCCTAATAAGATTAAATCATCAACAATGGATTTACACTCCATGTGAAATCCGTATCCAAAAAACTTCAAAAATAAACAACGCATTTCGAATGCACTTTTAAAGTGATGGCTTCGAGTGGCCACCAAAAGTATGAAAGTTGAAAAAGAAATTAAAAGAATTTCTAGATAAACTTTAGTTAAGATAAGAATTATTCATATGTAATGTCACTATATAAAAACAGGGGAAAGGAAAAGTTTCACTATGAAAGTGATTGATTAGAAATAATGATGCTTAGATCTCGGATTGACCAATCATGTTCCCCCAATTTCCAGAATTATTCTTTGTAGCAGGAGTTTGGGTAATCAGAGGACATGTCCATTTATAATCAACAAGTGCATCCCTGTCCATGGTATGCCGTGTGTTGATTGAGATGGACAGGGAGCTTTGTGTTGGTGGTTTCTCTGTAATCGGATAATCTAATCGGGGGATGTCACTTTCTTTTTTCTTTTGATCCGTTTCCCTCAATTAGGAGGATTCCATCAATCTCAGTCAGAGACAGAGAGACCAGGTAAGAGTTGAAGTTACTAAATCCAGAAAAGTCAATCACTACTACTGGGTTGTTGGTAGAAGAATAATGTAGGGTGGGGAATAAAGCAATGAAGGGATGATAGTAGTAGTAGTAGTGGGGGGGGGTAAGATTATGCATTCGGATGGATTCCCTATCAGAAGTCAATCACAAGATCAGACAAAAGAGCGATTCTATTCTAATATTCTCCTTCAAATCACAAAGTTCACTCATCTCTTCACCTCAAAATCACAAAAGAACCTCCAGGAATCAACGTATTGCAAGAAAGAAGGAAGAACACACGCAGAGGACTCAGAAAGAAGAAGCGAAAGCCAAAGAACAGAATACAACATACAAAATCTACGTCAACCTACCTCTCTAAAGTAAGAAAAACGGAAGAATAAAAATCTAAAAAAGAAAAATGTCAACCTCCACTCAAATCTCAACCAATCAAAATCTATACATAAAATGTCCAAAACCTCTTCAATTATATGAAAAATCAAAAAAATAAATTCAAATCCATCCATTTTTCTAAAAACCAATCATCCAAGTGCTTTTTAATAAGAAAGAAACCTTCATGATCAATATTCTGACAATGTATTTTAAAAATGTTATTTTAATATGAATATGACTCAATTCAAATCAAGAGTCTTAAAAAATTTATTTCGAAATCTTAGTTTGTCTTACGGAAAAAAAATTTAGGAATTAGGGAAAATTCATCTCATCGAAAGAAAAAACTGTTATGAATATGAAATTGTGTTATTTTGGGAATTTTAGGAATAGGGGTCTTATTTTGTAAATGAGACAGAATGAATGAGATCGTTTTCGTTTTTGGGAAAATTAGGTCTTCTTTGACAAACGAATGAATATGTAGATTTGATGGCCTGAAACTGAAATGGGGATTTTACGTGATTGTTTTTTGGGTTTTGTGATCTAATGGTTGTTGTTTGGGTGGGTTTGTGTATATATTGTTGGGTTGGATGTCCGTCTTCTCCATTTGTTGTGGTTTTTTTTCGGAGGATTGGTCCTTGTCCTTGAATGAATAGAAATGGATGTCCTGCCGAAGGGTCATTTGTTTCTTTGAAGGTCAAGGGCTCAAAGGGTGTTGTTTATTTGAAGGGTCTTCTTTTATTCTCTGACCACAAACTTCATCCTTTATTTAAGTGAGCAGTTGTTTTCTGTTGTTTGCGGAGGCGGAAGTAGGGTGGAGTTTCTTGAGTAGGAAATTGGAGGTGCGTAAGACAAAGTTAACAGTAACGGTTAAATGGTGGGTACACTTAGGCGCCGGTGGAGCGAAGAAATCTTTTTTCTTTTGTCCACTGACCTCCGGAGACCCCGGGAATAAGTAAAAATCCTCCCTAAAATTGTCCTACTCATCTTCCGCCGACGACGACTCCGCTATTTTTAGATCAACGTCCACTTCTTCCCTTCACAAAACTCATCAGGATTCAAATACATTCCTAGTCTTTCTTTACTGAAGATATTCACTACTATCAGGAAGGACTACCACCACGGCGAAAAATTCACTCACGATGGATCCATTTTCTTGGAACGGAGCCTAATTCTGAAAATCCAGCACGTGGAGAACGTTATAGCTTCACTTTGACCAGAAAGATCAAGGAACATCGGCTACGAACGATGCGATTAGAAAATCAAAATTATTAAACCATCGAAAGTTTCAGATCCATATTAAAAAGTAAAAAATATTAATGAAATTTTCCATAGAAAAAGTCCATAATTAAATTAGCAGTGAAATCGGAATGTCAAAAACGACATAACAGACCTTCGATGACACCATTGTTCAGAATAAATAAAAAATTCAAAGGCGGATAATAGTTTAGTATTAAAAGTTAATTCAATGCTCCCATTGGCGAAAAACTGGGTCTTCAACAAATCCTTTACCTTACATAGCATTTGTATGAATGTAGAACTATGAATAAAATCTTACAAGTATACGTTATAGAATTATTCATAAACTAAAGCGGTGCTAAAAATGCATTAAAAATTTAGTCATTGTGCAAGAGCTCGAGGTAATATACTGAAAATTTATACCTTCCAGCACATTTATGTGAAAATCCCAGTGAGAGAAATACGAATTTAAAAGTTGAAATTAATAAAATTGCGTCGTCCACCTGTTCTATGCATGTTTTATTTGACAACGTATTATAACTAACGCACTTGTAAAATATGGATAAATGACGAAATTGTCCCTGGGATGTCCTTGTTATTTTAAATGTGGAGGCTGGGATTGATCTGAGTTATTAATTGTTGGAATTCGATTGTTCGTTAAGAATTGTTAGTAATGTCCCCCTTGTCCTCATTATTAGATGATCTCACTAGGAATCCAGCAAACTCAACATCTGAGTCATGTGGCCATAAACCTCCATTACATCCAACCTCCCCACCATTTTCCTCCTTGGCACACATATTTCCCCTCCAGATTAATTACTTTCTATACGATGGAGAACTTAAAGATGAATCTAGGTGACCAAAAGGTAATGGAAAAAATTTCATCCTTTAAATTTCTTTTTTAAGTTGGCCACAGGTAAAAAACTTCACCCCTGTTTTTTCCTAATGCTCAAGTTGCTCACCTTGAGACCCTTTTTTTCATCCCCTTCACATCAAAGAATATGTTGGGAAAGGACAAGGGACCCCCTGGAGCCTTCGATCGCCAGATGGAAGGATTACGATCCGTAAAAAATAGAAGGAAAGGGAAAGTGGAGACCTTGGCCTCTAAAAACAAGTCCAGGGAACCCCTTCAGGCAATCAAAGTCTCACGTCACCCCGTTTCCGGACCTTGGACCTTAACTCACCATCATCCCTTAAATCCTAACCTATGAAAACTATCAAAAACACACCCTCCATCCATTCATGAAGAGTCCGTTTTTTAAGTCTAGCTCCCATCTGTCATTAATACTCAATTTTTTAAATTAAAATTTTAAAATTGAAGAACATAACTTAAGAGGAAGTGAAAATACGAAACTTCAATTCAGAAGTTAGAAATAAAGTAAATAACTATTTAAGCCGTTACATAATTACTCTACCACTATTATGAAAAAAACAATAATGGTGATTAAAAAGAGGATGGTTCTGATTGGTTTCTTGTAAATCGGAAGTGAGTCCATTAGGAAGCGAGTCGTCCTCATCGTTAAGGAGGAAAAGACGAAGAGGGGGGGGGGGTCAAGGCTCTTTTCTCTCACCTGAGATCAATACTTTCTCTCCCTGGGTTCCTAATGACTTTGTCTCTGGATCTCCGTCGTCCACTGTGACGAAAGATTGGGGAGCAGGAACTTCCATTTCCTCTCTCATTAGCTCCAGAACATGAATATTCATCTAGGAAAACCCAGGAACCCACAAAGAGACGCTCCATTTCCTAAATACACACCTTAGATCCCCCCCCCCCACAAGTGCAGACTTTTAGTAGTTTAGTCAGTCATGAAAAACGAAAGGTCCATCTGTCCACATTGCATTAATTTAATTAAAAATCCCCCTTTCTTTTGTTTTTTCGTTGGAATACGTGTCTTGGACTTTGATTCTTGAAATCTAATTCTGACCAATGGGATGCCCTGACACGTTCCCTGGGAAGAATCACCACTACACCTAATATTAATTCACCTTCCCAGGACTCCCTTCAGGAATAACAAAAAATAAGAAAAGGGTTTTTTTGCTTCAATTCTTTCCTTGTTCCTTTTCCTTAGATTCGTATTTCTCTTCTCATGCAAATTAGCAAAAAATGAATAATAAGGGTCCTCGTAGGTGAAAGTGGGTCTACAACCTGATTGGGTGGTAAAAAACATATTTTTATTTCATGCCTTTTTTCTACCGTTGTTGTCTTGCCTTACCTGCAGAAATATTTCTTATTCATTTTATTCTATTCAAAAAATTTGAAGATGGAACTAACCGAACTTTAGATTAAAACATACTTGGCTTTGATTGGTTAAAGAGAATAATAGTAGACTTAAAATGTCAGGATACCTTTACGTATTGAGGAATATTATTGGTTGAAATAAAAAAAATAAGCATGAACAAAATAACTTTCTTAAAACTTAAAACACATAATTTGTCAATTATAAATTTTGTATTATCGTTACGATGAATTGATTACTTTAACAATTGAATTTGTTGAAAACAATACGACAATTATTTTGTATTAGTTAATTATCAACATTTTTGTGACGTTAAAGTAAGTGTAGAAAACACGTCTTCGTTGTCTTCGTACTCTCTCTTAAGTCGAAGAAATGAAGAAAAAACCTATTGGTCAAGGTAGGAGAAAGCTGAGTTGAGCCGGAGTTTCTTATAATCTTATTGGTTCATTTCTGCGAGTGGAAACAATAATGCATTAAGTTTAAGAGAGGAGGGTGAAAGAGAAAGTATATATCAAAGTTATCCAACTGACCACTAAACAACTTAAGATTGATATTGAATTGTTTTAGGAATAATAAAATGTATTTACCTTGGGTGATCCTTACTGCAGGCATTTTAATCCTCATTTTGGTTTTTCGGATTGGTCAGTTCCGGAATTCCTTGAGATTCTAATATTGAGTAGACTATTCCATGAACTGTTTAATAAAAATGGAAAACTGGAAAACAGCGACTTGATTCTTTGTCGGTGAGTCGGAATGAGAAAGTGTCCAAAGAAGAGACTCAAGACAAAGGCGTATTGTCTAGTCCTTTCACTCTCTATTGTTCGGAGTATTTTTTTTTGGGAGGGGGGCTTCAGAGGTGTATGTATTATGTTATGTTGTTGATTGTTTGGAGGCCGTGGGCCAGTGATTCTCTCCTCGGAGCCTTCTGGGACTCAACTGAAGAGAGAGAGTGAACCGGAGAGGGTTTCTTCTCTTGTAGCTTTCCAAACTTAAGTTAAGATGAGATGAAGTTGAGAATGAGAGGGTGAGCGCATGGGCTCAGTTGGTCCTGGAGGAGAAAGTTAAGGGAAGGGCGGGTGAAAGTAGCCAATGACCAGGGGTCCTTCTTCGCTTTCCAAAAAACTTACTCCCGAGATCTCCAAGTTCAACCACGGGGAGACCTCCGGTGACTTTCTCCTACAACACACAATATCATTCACTCAAATTGTTATGAAAAGTTAAAAAAACTCTCCAATTTACAATACAAAATTTATAATGAATACATTTGATGATAATTGACGTTATGCTATAAGTCCGCCGTCCTAATCGGCCAAATTAAAAATAAAATAATTCATTCATTTCCATTTTTAAATTCACCTAAAAGATCAATTAATTTTTATCAAAAAGAACTCTAAACCTGCTACTATTTTCTCTAAAAATCGTATAACGTTGCAATTATTATTACTCTGGTTTACTTCCCTTTAAAAATCAAAACTAAAAAAAAGAAAAGGTTAAGGATAAGGATTGTTGGATATGATAAAAAAATCACTCTACTCCTGGAGCATGCTCCTGGAATAGAGTAACAATCTCTTAACAATTGAATTAATTATAAAATTGGAAAACTAAACAAAAACACTTTTCATAATGTGTATTTAACTAAAAAAACTGAAATAACTATTAAAAACTGTAAAACGATACAACTGTAAATTGTTGAAGATGGATTGAATTCATTTTAAATCCGTGTTTTTCCACAGGTTGGATTTTTATATTTTGAAAGACTTGTGCTTTATCCTGATTTGTTTCTGTTGGCATGCAATAAGAATTTAACTCATGAAATCTAATTGTAATTCTGAACGAGTAAAAATGAGAGGAGAAAAATGATGAATTTTTTGCAAGATTTAAAATTATAACAGAGGTTTAAAAACCTGTGAAATTGATATGATGTCCTGTACCTGTCCACAATCTTTTTTCTGACAATTTTCTTTTAAAATGGGGTAACTAACTGTTGAGGAGAGCCTTAAGAGATTTCCTGAGCCATGTATCTAAATGGTAGGCTCTTGGGTATTTTTTCTTGAGACAATGGTCGAACTTTTCCTGTCCCTGTGATTATCTACTAATTCCACAATACTTTATGACAAGCCCACGACGACGCTCCGTCGTAAAAGCTGACAATTCCTGGTTTTTGGGGTTCTCTTCCTACAGGCTTCGTTTAATTGTAATTACAAGAGTGTTTCCACAAGTATAAGTTGAGTGATGGCCCGGATCCATGTGCTTAGCCCCGATTTCCCCTTCTCCCTGGTCCACTTTTACGTAAAAACACCTGTAGACCTCCTGGTTTGTACTCCAGAGATATACTTTATACTTCCATTGTCCAGTACCATCAACCAATCCAATCCTCCCCTCCAATCGCACAGTTGAATAAACAAATGCTACTAAACCAAGCACTCCTCATGGCCAATTCTCCACCTTCCTTCCTCCACATTTCCCATATCTTTTTTTTATTGTCCTCCGCTTGTGACAGTGGACTGAGGCAGAAGGGAAAAGCATTAGTGATGCTAATTGCTCTCATTAACGACAAGAACGACTGGATCTGCATCTCAATCACATCTCTTTCAATTTGATCTCACAGTTTTGCCTTCTCGACTCTTTGCTGAGTCAGGGATCAGACAGGTCACCATACATTGTCATTCGAGAGGAAAGTGCAAAGTGGAGCGAGAAATAGAAAAAATATTACGGATTGATGGTGTGTAGACCGCAACGCAGATGGAAAAATGTTTTAATACTTCTACATAAACTTTAAAGTGTGATTCCAACTTTTAATGAGTGTAGTATTATACTTCTAATCAACGAATCCAAAAAGAAAATGAAAAATACTGAATTTTAATCTTCAGTTTTTATAGTTTTATTCATAATAATGTCATACCGGAATCGAATTTTTTTTTATAGAAAGGATTAAAAAACTAACCAATCAGAATTCAATAACGAATCTAAGTCTTCTAATAACACTTTTAGGGTAAATAAATCGAACTACCCAAATTTATAAACGTTGGCATTTTTTCTGTTTGCGGTAAGAAATTGTCAATGTCGATGACGGAGTGAGAAATAGGGGGGGGGGGTTATTGGTGGGCCAACGGCCTCCGTCGTCCATTTCATCTCATCTCTAACTTTAAGTTTGGATTCTTGGAATGTGTTTTCTGTGAGTAGATCTCTTAATGGATGGGACATGATTCCCCATCCCGTTCACGGCTTTTCCTCACCCAGTAAATTCTCTCTGGGAAATTTCTCCAAGTCCTTCTCTATATGGGATCCAATTAGCTCAATGGCCCATTCCGCTAATCCTCCGATCCATCATCAGGTGGGACCCCCTACTCTAAAGTGACCTCTCCTGACCCCTTACTATCACTATGCCACCCCACCCTTTTTGTCTTAAATTTATCCCTTCATTTTTGATCCACATGACCAATAGAGCAGATTGGGTGGCTCTAAGGATGATGCGGCTCATTTGGGATTTTGATTTTGGATTTCTTTCAGATGTCCCGTTTCAAACTCTTTTTTCTCGTTCTCCGCTCCACTACGCTTTCTGCACAGGTGGAGAGTCAAATGATCTGCAAAAAAAAATATAAGAGGGCGAGGGAGGAATAATGATAAAATTGACTACCTTAGTTCTTCTGTGTCCTCTCCTCATGGAGGTAAAGAACTCGGAAATGACACTCCTATAAAATACTGAAGCGAGAAGTGGGAAGTGAAGCAAGAGAAAAAAACCGCGAAACGAAAGGATCTGATGAGTCGCCTATACCGCAGAAGTGGTCACAATGTGTCCACAGACGCCCTAGAGAAAGTCCATTATTGGATCTTTTGTTGTAGAGCTAAGAATTTCTTTCAGCGGTTCCCTTAGTCTTATTTCTTCCCACGCGGCAAATCACCAAGGCCCCACTTTACTTCCGCAAATCCACTCGTGCAAATCAAAGAGAAAAACCAATTGGTCATTTTTTACACCAATTTTTCGTCCATCAAGTTTCTATTTCCCAACCACCAAACTTACTTCCCACGGAAAAGAGACCATAAAAAATTAAGGACGTGACAAATCAACGGACGTCTTAATCATGTATAACAGAATCATGGTCCAAGAACAAGTATACGCGTGGCAGAATAAAATATTCATCTTTGGTATTATTCGGGATATGATTATATACTTGTTTTTCATAACTAAAAGATTACAATAATGATGGATTTGTATGACTGTTTTCTAAATGGAAAATATTTAACTCAAAGAATTTCCTCAGAAAATAAACAAACACAGATACTATCAAGTCCATTCTTATAAAATTGTTCAAAGATTTTTAATTTTGTGATAAAATATTTAAATTCATTTTTGTAGTTAGTAATTGTTGAATGAGTATAAATAAATCTTACAGTGGAAAGTTTTCAAAAGCCGGAGACTGAAATATAGAAAAGAATCCCATTCAAACAAACTTTTTCTCCTTGTATTCATTGCAGCATGCATTGCAATGCGAATAGCAACAGTTTACAAGGAGCAGTTTATAAAGATACAGATTATAAAATAAGAATAATGTTGTATCTGCCCAAAAAATGAACAATGTTGTTAGAAAAATTGACCATTACTAATTAAGGCCGTGTCAAGTTTCCTTTGAAAAGAAGATGTCAAGTGAGTTGACTTTAGAACGGAAGAGTATTGTTGTCTTAGGTTCCGTGTCCGATAATAAAAAAAATGCTCCACCTTAATTCCCCGTTACCTGACGGCGGATTTCCTTCACTGTAGAGATATTATAAGATCTTCATGTCCACGTGGACAGGAGAAGGACTCATTTGCAAAAAAAAAACAAAAGGAAGGGGAGTTTTTTTCTTGGACTAAAAATACACTTGAGCATCTCTTCGTAACCCTTTCCTCTGGTCTCCGTCGTTTTCTTCAGTCAACTTCCGTTCTTACGAAATGTTTCATTAGGGAAACCAGATGGATGAGACAAAATTAAAGGAATTTAAAATCCGAAGAAGAACCAAAAGGGTTGAGAATGGGAAAACCCGGAGAGTCAGCAGCGTTTCAATTTTTTCTGACTGCCCTCCCGAATTCCAATTCTTGAGATTTAAAGAAGGGGAAGAAAAAAACATATCCTAAAGAATCCTTTTTTAGCCCTCCATTACATCATCTAAGCTTAAAAAAAGACCCATGTCCACTTTTTCATCCGTTGGCCCTTCGAAGGGTCGTTTTTTTAGAAGCCAGGTGTGGTGGACACTTGAGCTTCTCCAAGGGCCCCTTTCCATCTTCTCTTTTTTATGCTCCACTTCCTTCCCATCATCATCTCTTCTCTTTCGGTTTCTAAAACTAAAAAATAAGGGAGAGAAGAGGTCAGAACAGAATCAGTGTTTTCTATCTTCTTCTTCTTTATCATAAAGATCCAATATTTTATTTTCTTAAAATTTCTTAAATTTTTAAAAAAAAATTAATAGTTAAAAAACACTTCATAAGTTAAAAGAGTACAAAAATATTTTAAAAAGTTAGTTTCTATTTCAAATAAAATACCATAAACTCCTATCAATATTAATTATTATATTTTTTAATGTGTTTTGACTGATCCTTAGTAAAAATGTCATCCTTTAGCATTTTCAAAATTGCAAGAGTATTTTACCGTATTATTTTTATAATTTTGCAAATATTTTATATATTTAGTTATATAAGTAATATGAAAAATTGAAAACAAAATCTCAATTTCCGTTATAATAGTGTACCCTGTATATAGTTTTTTTAGGTGCATGAGAATGGAGAGGTCAAGGCTCATAAGGGAAATTCTGAAAAAACTCCCCTAGCTCCTGTGAAATAAGAATGAAAGGGAAAAGAAGCCCGTGGTCTTCCTTGCAATGAAATCCCTTAGAAAAGTGCACATAAAAAAGGACCCCTTCTAATCTATTCTTTTCTGAATCCGTATGTGAAAAAGTAGCCACTCTGGTCTCGGTTTTTTGTCCCATTCATATGCAAAAGGGTCTTTTTACCCGAGAAATTTATGCAAAAGAGTCCTTCGGTGACCCCGAGAGAGCGTTAGGTCAGAGAACAAAAGAAAATCCGTATACGCTCCCATCTGGTATCTAGTCTGACCCCAAGATGACCCTAAAAGGGTCAGAGGAGATTCATGCTTTGTCCTCAAGTAAGGGTCGGAGGTCGCCATTTGGAGAAAAGCCAAAAAATCCCCTAGTCTTTAAAAAAGTCTGGGAAAAATCCGTCTTGTTGAGGGTTTTTCAGTTTCTGCTCAGCAGCTGCGACCAAGGAGACCAAAAATAGTTTTTTAAGGAGAGCGTTTTTTAGGGCAAGAAGGGACACCGGATATCCACACACTCACTCACTACTCCCCCTCCGTAGAATATACCCCCCACCCCTTCTTCTTTAAATCTTCTTCCAAATCCCATACCTACCAGCTACTATTTTTATACATCTTTACTCACGTCTTCTCCAGAGACTGACGACTGACCTCACTCTTCCTCTCTTCTTTGAAATAACAAAAAACGTCTTCAGGATCAGATGGACTCAAGATCCTCAGATTAGAAAATCTTTAAAGAAATTCTATGACTCAAACAGAATTCTCACAGACTTAATCTCAAAAAAGACATTCATATATTACACTCACGTACATTTATAAACAAATATACGCTTACGCATATACTCACCCGTAGAAATCAACCAGGTCTTACTCTACCAGCATTATACAAAACGTATCCCAATATTAATATTAATGTTCCATTTTAAATAGTCTTAGAATTCTATCAAATAATATACAGAGAAGGTTATGATTCCTAAATCAATCTACAAGAAAATGCAAAACTTTCATTCAACTAAAATATTTTACCTCTAAGAAGAATGAATAACGTAATATTAAAACATTTCTACATTTTTCTTAATTTCTTATTAAATTAATATAAGTGTTAAAGAAGTGTGTTTAATTTATTGTGGTTTGAATTTTAATATTCACATATCACATAATTTAATTCAATGACTTTGTCAGAGCAGATTTGGTTTGGATGTTGTTTCTAATAAAAATTGTTCAAGGCTTCTGAAAATATTAAGATTGAAAGATTGAAACTGGGGTCATTGAGGTTTATTATCACATCCATAACTTTGTAGTTGCAATAATTAGAATGCTTCTTTCTTTGTTTATTAGCTTAAACAATTCATAATGGATAGTTAATCTACGTCATAAATATTTGTCTTAAGACATTTCAAATTACTCATCCCTAAATGTGAAACAAGTGTCATTACTTGTACTTTCATTGAGAGTTTTAGCATTCATAAATACTGTAAAAATGACCGATAGTGAAGTGTCAAATTGAATAAAAACTATCACTTTTTCAATTTATCAATTTTAATACCTATTTAGTCCGATGTTCAAGTTTGGCATTAGGTTTCATATAAAAGTTGGCAATGAAGAAGATGCCAATGATTTCTCACTCCCTCCTGTGGATTTCTTTCACACTTTCTTCCCGAGGAAATAAAACAGAAAAGAGAAAGTTTAGTTAGTTTTATTTAGAATCAAAAGAAAGAGAGCGTAGTTTGTCTAAGAATTAAGAATATGGCAACTCTAATAACAAGATGGCGCTGAAAGAATAACGTTTACTCTTGTTCTTGGCACTTTCTGAAGAAGCAGGAGGTATAAGATTACTTTTTGGAAATTATAATCACTTCCGGAACATTTGACCATGTTTTTCTCTTATCATTTTCCCAAGAGTTGATTTTCCATCAACTGACAAATCATCTTCAGCATCAGAAGAAGAAGAAGAATCTACTTTTCTTGGCTTTGGAGGTGGAGTTGGTGGTGGAAGTGAACCAGATTTGGATTTTGGTCGCTGCTTTTCTTCAATGCTTATTTTTGGTAGAAGCTCAGAAGAGTGATAATTCTTTCCAGAATTCTTCCGAGTATTTTCATTTGTCTGCTCGTCCAATGAAGAAACGCTTCCTTTGCTTTTTAAAGTTGGACTCGAAGATCCATTAACAGCACCACCACCACCACTTTCAGCTTTAGCTCGAGCTTTTGCTAGGATGTCGCGAAGTTCTGAAGATCGAGTAGTCTTAAACTGTGAAACCAATCAAAAGATATAAATCAGAAATCAATCAAAGTCTAATAGAAAAATGTTCATGGGTTAGTCAATAAAGTTCAAAGTTAGAATATTTTCTCCTTAAAAATTAAAGTAAATAAAAAATTCATTTTCTTAACTCAACTATTGACTTTCTCCTACCACTCATTTGAATGGAGGACTTTCTTTTTCTTCTTATTTATAGGACAAACCAACAATTAAAGATTAACGAGGAAACAGAAAGTCTCCAAGGGATAAGGTAAAACAGTTCAAGGAAAATTGAAACTTCCTTACCCCGGAATAGCTTTTTGAAATAAGAACTTGTGAGTAGAGACGCGATCCTTCTCTAGCTCCACACACGGACTCCATCTGAGCTCTTGACAGTGAAAATAGCTCACTTCCATCCATAACTCCAAGTGTTTTTACAAATGGCTCTTCGAAATGTTTCGCACGAAGCCATGATTTGACCTCGGATGCTGGAGATGCTCCATTAATGTATACTTCAGGTGTCTTGTGAATTTCAATTGGACGACGCTTCTCTCGATATAAAACTAAAACATTTTTTAGCTCAGCTTGAACCAATTCTTCACTTTTTGCTAAAAAAATAAGAGAAAAGAATTGGAGTTGACCCATGTCCAAAAAAATCTCACGTAATTCATTTCTTTATCCTTTCACTCTACTTTCTTTGGTACACGTTTTTTATCGCTTTAGTCCTTATTCGTTTCGACTCATTTCCCCTTGGCTTGCTTAGCTTTACTTTCTTTTTTGATTTATTAGACTCCATCTACTCAACACGCTCCCAATTTTTTCCTTTAAGGATTCCAAGATTATTTGGAGTAAGCAAAGAAAAGGAACTCCATTACACATTTTAAGCATCTGTGAGTTATTTGTACCACAGGATTCACAAAAATATCATTCATAAAGAGTTTATATTCACACATGTAACTTTTCGTAATAAATAAAAATCAAACAAGGGAAATGTTACATTTAATTAATTTCACAATTATATTCATCCTTGTAATCTTTTTTTTCTTGAATTTGTTGTACATTTAATTAAGTTCATTTAATTATTCCATGCTCTTTACTACCAGTTATGTGGTTACTTTACTTCAAAAGAAAACTTCTTTCACAGTTCAGCGAGAGTAGAAAGTAGACAAAAAGAAACTTTCTTTTAGTTTGAATTATTTTCCCCTTAGAAATTTCGACACAGGAAGTAAGTTTCGATTTAATAAAATACTCAATCAAAACCAAAACTAACAAACATGTAAAGATGAGAGCCAATATTAACCTTAAATGCGTAAAGAATTCAAAAATACAATATTATTACTCAGTTCATTTTTGGATTTGAAAAAATTATTCAAACAATTTTAAGAAATTAATAGAATATCCAATGAAGAACAAAAATTACATAATTAAAGTGTGCAAGCACTAATAAAAAGGCTGACAAAGTGTATTTATATTGTTTTCGCTTAGTTTCAAGAATTTAAGTTAGAAATAATGCAAGGTTGCTTGACAACCATAAATCGATTGGAAAATTGGCATTGGAAAATTGTTTGGGAGGTTTTACTCAATTTCAAAAAAGGTCGAGTTATTGCACAACCTTATGAGCAAATTGATTTAATTTAATCGTCAAGAAACCTTAGAAATAATGCATTCAATTATTATTTATTAAAGACTGTAGATGAATAAAAAAGAGAAAAAAGAAAAGAAAAGTGAGGTCTAGTATTAGGCTTTTGCAGGTAATGGAAAATGATGCCGGTCATTCATTCAGACAAGTTAAGGGAAAGTTACTTTCTCTTTACCACTAACAAGATAACTTACTTTTGTGGTAGGTCTATCGTTACAACACAATGATAGCCAAATGATGTGCGGTGTAAATCGGATCTTGTTGAAATCCTTTGGTCATTTGAAATGGTCAATCAAGTTGATTAATTGAAACACACTAAATTAATTAAAAATCCTTCCACTATGAACTAGAATTAGTGCAATGGAATAACCGATGCAATAATAATCAATACATTAAAATTCCTAGAAATATTCTTATGCTTCCATGTGAAGTCCCATAAAACCAAGTCCCATAATGCAAAGTCCCATAAAACAAAGTCCCATAAAACCAAGTCCCATAATGCAAAGTCCCATAATTCAAAGTGCCATAACATACAAAGTCCCATAATGCTAAGTCCCATAATATA